>QFEZ01000454.1:0-31527 GCA_003316425.1 Russula lepida | reverse complement strand
GCTTTCCGTTTTCAGAACTTGTGTTTTAGTGCTGACCAATCCTGCCTTGCTGACTAAATTTCCTTTTCCGTGATTCACCGCATAATATATGGATTAGCGAGGGTGTTTACTCGTCAGTAAATCCAAGCCATATGCATGGATTTGCTTACAAGTAAACACTCTCATGCTAGTGAGAGGCACAACCATAGTTCTGGCTAGTAGGGCAGCGGCAGCAGCACTGGTGGCCATTTAATGGAGCAGCTTGAGATGCCTGCCATGTCGCCGTCCGCGTCTTTCCGGTATGAATCCATTATTTCACTTCCTTCTCCCCCACCCCCTCTTCTTCCGCAGCCACCGCCCCACCTCGCCCCACTCAATCGCCCAATCTCGCTCCCACTTCCTCCGCATCTTTTCCACTCGGACCTCACATTCACGACGAAGCGCCTCGATCCCCGCGCGCAGGTCTTCGTACCCACGCACGATCTACTCTCACCATATGCGACTGGCTTCTGCAATGCGTCTCGCTTCTACGCGCTTGCGAGTTGCTTGAATCCCTTCCAATGTTTTCAGTTGGGCCTTACACACGATACTTCGTCGTACGCTGCCAGTCTTCTTCCAGAGTCTTGTGTGGGCGCCGGTGTGTTATGGGCTGCCCTGGACAGGTACGGAGTTGTGGGGCGCGACTCGAGGGGTGCCCCGCTCGTCCTCTAGCTCGTCTGTGAGGATATCGTGTCCTCCCTCACTTGCCAGTATGCCGTCGGTGCTGGTGCTTTGACTTGTTGTACCCTTGACCTGGCCTCCGAGTTCATCAGCAGTCTGGTGTCCCCGACGACCCCCGAGGCAGGGCGTTATGGTACCGTATGCCCCACGACTACTACAGAAATATGACTGGGGTACGATACTGCGGTCACGATTGACGCAGATCACATCCGCAAATCAAAGTGAGAGATGCGAACGATCAGGTATAAAAGACCTTGCTAGGTTCCGTGTCGACGAATCTCATATCATCCAACTCCAAGTGAAAGAAGCTTTAGCACTAAACTCACCTCCCACCGTGACTACGACTCTCGTACACTCACCTCCGACTTTCCAAATAACATCACTCACCCAACCATGTCACACAGGTACGACCTACAAAAGACCACTGCAGCCGTCAACCCATGCTATCCTTTTCTGGGCCTGGCATCCGATGCCACAGCAACGATAAGTGAGGTCTTTTTGTGGCTCATTTGTAAATTGAATGTGGAACAATCTCATACATACATCTCATGCTGTCCGTCACACTTGACTCCATTCATGTCAACCACGAGGTCATGGTCATGATCCTTGTTAGCTTTGTTCTAGCTACCGCTCGATCAAAACAGGCACGCCCATCACCCATTGGCAAGTGCCAAAGAATGTATTGTTGTATTTATTGTTTATCTCTCCTCAGGGAAAACGGTAGATAATTTCGAATAATTCAAAATGTGAGATTACCCTTTGCGGGCAACTCAGTAGCACTCGTCGGCAAGTGAGGTTTTTCCTGATGCCCGGGCCACTGTAGTCATGCGGACGAGATGTCTATTGAACACGGACATCAGTACGGGCGGAGCACCATAGCTAGAGCTTATCATACCAGTGTGTGGGGCTGCCCTGAAGCCAAGGCGAAGGCTTGAGAAAGGTTCCGTCGTCTCTCCACCATGTCCGCGCACCTTCTCCACAATGCATTCAATAAATTGCACTGCCCGACCATAAAAATGACTGGTCAGATGCCATGCTAGTGGCCGCATCAAAATTATTGCACGTCACTTGTCACCCTTGTACAAGCCAGGGCCGGGTTCAATTTATACTGTACTGTACACTGGCAAGCTGCAGTGACATCGTTCTGCCTTGACTGCCAAACAAGCCCAAACAAGTCTCAACTTAAGTGTGATTTATGCTGATGCTGATGGAGATAGGGTACTCTTATCAGTTGTCCTCCTCTTGCATGGCCCCCGTACTCGATGTTCTTCTCGAGATCCTGCGCATATTACGCTTTGCAAGGAATTGCATTAAACGTTTCCCGGGCCGCAGAGCCACTCTTCAAGTTTTAGCCTTGCTTGGTCGCAAATTGACCGCGTGGTGGCGCTTTTGGCGTGGAAATTTGGGATCGTACGGACGCCAAAAACCTGCTAAGCGTCCATTTGTTGGAACACAGTCAAGTTCATATTCTGTGTCAGGCAGTTCAGCTGCTGCGGGCGGATATTTGGTCGCTGCTAGCGTTGTGCCAGCATCGGCAAGTCCCGGGCCGAGTCTCCACAGATCACGAGCATCAACGCCTCCTCCACCTGGCACAAGAGGCGTCAGTCGTAGTTCCAGGAACCCGAGTGTTGCTAGCACTCAGAGCCGCGCCAGTGACAGGCTTTCAATCATAACAATCTTGCGCGGTTCAATCCGTGCTAAACCCGGCCAGCCATCACGACATCCTAGTGCAGCTCATCCCCAGTTTCAAGTTGAGCGTGGTCCTGACTCATCGCAATCAAGAGGGCGACCGACTGGGCCAAGCATTCCGAGTCAGCCAAGTACGTCCTCGACCCATCCTCATACATCCTCAAGTCCCCCACGTCTCGGAAATATTACTACGAATCTACCCTCTGCTGCTCACTGGCATGGACGTGGCAGAACCAGTCCTGTGGCTCCACCTTCGGCACCCTCCACTTATGCACTCCGACCGCTGAGCCCTCAACCTACGAATGAAATTCGCAGGAGACAGTCTTCGACGAGTTTTGTTGTGGACGTCCAGTTCCCATCAACCGAATCGCTCCCAATCTCTCCTTCAACTACCAATCCACCAGTAACAGAAGAGCCGCTCGCATTGGAGTCCACGATAGCCCATTTACTGCCTGACTCCCCCGCTGTGGATCAATATGACGAACTAGTTCCAGGTTCACCGACGTCTTCCAGCGCAGCGACATCGGACTACCATTTGCCTGAAGGCCGCTTTGTGCAGCTCATCAATTCTGACCAAATTCCACGATACACCAAGGATGCCTTCATGCAAGTAGAATATACCATTCTATCATCACACCCTTACATTTCTTTGCAGACCCCGCGTGGAGACAGCTTATGATGTAAGACCTTTAACAACCACATTCCCCTAGTGAGTTGTAACTTGAATGATATAGTCCAGTTTACTAGAGCTTTCTGCAGCTATCCAGACCCGAGCGGCTCTGAGCAAGATATGATGATCCAGCCAGACTGTAGCCCGTGGGTACCAGCCACCCATCCAGATGGTGCCCTTTATTTCTACGATAAGGAAAGGGTGCGTTTGTCAGTACTCGTGAAAATTCTCAGTCATGACTAATACACCATTGAAGAGATTATTTACTGACACTGACATGCATAATTCAACAATGAGGGAGGAGATTGAACAGTTTTATGACTACCTGCAACGACTTCTGCATGACGATGGTCTATCTATCCCTTCCGAGAACTATGACTTAGTGTTGGACATTAGGGTGGCAGACTCAGATGACGAACGGATAATCTGGTCGTATTACTATGCTTGCCACGATGCACGATGCCTGTTTTGGCTTGAGACATATGATGCAAGTTATATGATATCTGAATTATTTGGGGTCAAGTCGCCGGCCCATATCAGTACGTTACACCTTTCACGTTCAGAATTTCCCGTCGTTCCCATTAATGTGGTGTCCAGAGCAGCGTTTAGAATCCCTTTATTGGTGGGTCGATGATCCTCTGCATTAGGTTGTAAGGGCTGACATGTCATTACCTGGAAGGAATCATTGGTCACTCTTTCCAGTCGTTTTTGGTCGTCGTCATCTTCCACTTGATGTTTATGACGAGCTCATGGGGACCTTAGTGCATGGTTGCGTCGGTGAGTCATTGGTCCAGAGTTAAGCTTCTCGTGAGAGAGAGGCCAACATTGATGCCACAGATTTGATGACCTCGAAGTCCTCGACTCTACCTTTCGCTGATGACACGATGCGCAGAATGATCCGACTTGTTCAAGCTGCCAAGGGTATGTTTGTGTGTCGCAAGGAAGAAAAGTATTGCTAACTTTGTGACTCAGAGGCAACGGACGGGCTGGCATATTACGCTGCTGGGATTGGTGAGTAAACGATACTTACTATAGACCCCTCCCCTCTCCACTTACTGTCTCGTTCGCAGCCCGCCTTTTGTCATTTTTTGGTAAGCCATGCTCGGATGTGGTACAAGCGGTTCAGATCAGTAAACGTATATGTTTTCAGCACATTGGAGGTTCTTATACTTCCACGGACAGAGGCACGCACGACTTATCAGGGATCAGACCGTGTATGACAAACCAAAACGGGAAAGATCACTACTCATCACGTGTCTGTCCCCACTGCTTTTCTTGGCACCCGAGGTTCATCTTCGGGAAATGGAAAAATTGTGGACAGACGAAGTCATCATTGAGATGGGTTGGAAAAATCTCATGACGATGCTGTTGCAAGAATGGAACGGCGTGATTCTATGGGTACGTATTTAATGTCGCAGTCGAAATGCGGCCTGTGGTCTCACGTGACTGCTCCCCAGTCAACCGTGATGCTAACGGCCAACGTCGGCTTCCTTGCTATCCCTGGCGTCGTCCTATCAAATCTTAGCGGGGCCAGCCTGACGAGCGCCAGTCAGGTGGTTGTCTTCACATCCGCTTCACAGATCGCCAGCTCCCTCTCAGTAGAAGCTAGTATAGGAAGCATTGTGATTGGCCTGCTCCTCGCTCGTCACAATCGCACCAGACAAAAAGAAGACCCTGCAGGTGCTGTGAGTAGACAGTCATCCCTAGCATTCGTCATGGTGACATCCGGGCAGTCGACATATCTCTACTTGTGTTCTCATCCAGTCTTCGGTCTTGAACCGATGGCCATTATTTTCAGTCTTCCCTGGGCATTATTTATGTGGTCGTACGTCCTCTCATGTTTCCTCAGACGTTCGCATTTATGAATTCTCTCCTCCGTGGATAGGATGGTGATCTTTTTTATCGCACTATTGCTTCTCTGCTTCACGATCTCAACCCGCGCGACGCGTATCTCAGTCTTGATCATGTCTGTCCTTGTGGTTTCTCTCATTATATGGTGCATTCGATCCGTCTTGGAATCTACCGGAGGTGAAGACGTATGGCAAGACAGCCTGGTCGTGTTAAAGCGCACACGCGACAAACTCATCAAGCGTGTAAAGGAATATAATCCATTTCGCAAGTCGCGTCTCATGAGATGATCATATCACATTGGCTGACCGAGTGGGGAGAGTTTGGTATTTCACGTACTATTCACACTATATCGAAGTATCTTGTTTGTACGCGGTGATATGTGCCCCTGGATCTCTTATTATGTATTGCCAAGCTATAATATAATGAGATATGTATTCACGGCCTCTACGAACGTGGGCCAGCTGAGTTCAGCAAATATCCCACAAAACAATGAAAACAATGCTGCACCGAACCGTGACACCAGGGAGGATAAAGATAGTACTGCACAGCCTCATCCCTTTGACCCGGCAAAGTTTACTCTTCCCAGTCGCATCCCACCACCCACTCTCCAGCAGTTCAAGGCAGCGCCCTCCCTCGATGAACATTGCAAATTCCCGAGTGATCAGAAACCATCACATTCGATTAGTAACAACAGGTACTGTACAGTATCGCTGGCAATTGAATACTGTACTCACGTAATCATGAATAAGAGAAAATAAATCATGGGTAGTATGCAGATCGGTGTTGTCCGAATCGGACCACTGGCAGTTGTATAGCAGCACAGATAAGCCAGTGCCGTACTGGGCGTTGGGACTGTCAAGAAAGGTTAACCTTTCTTGCATCAACTTATCTACAGCCTGAGGGTAACTACAGTACGGGTGCCTGACGAAGACAATATACTGTATATAACGAGAAAAGAAGCATGTTACGGTAATCCCCTGGAGATGAAACTTCATCAAGGAAGAATGAGAATTAAGCTTCGTGAGGGCGTCCAAAAGACAAAGATAGTTCCTTGATTGATGCATTTTGCATTTACATTACAAGATAAGCGCCCTCCAACAACGTCAATTGGCTTCCTTCGTTCCATTCCAAGCATAACAGCAGATACGTCTCCAAGGACCCACATGTTCCCAGTAACTCTGCTCACACAGCTGCACAGTAGAAAACAGAAAATGGTGAATAGAACAACATCTCAATAAGGTACATCTCTACTCTGCAGCAAGCATATTCCGCCACTGCTGTCCACCCACCTCCCCAAGTACGCGCTCAACTTCCGCCTGTTCCAAATTAAGCACTACACGGCGCGTCCCACGCGTCTCAGCCAGTACAACGCGCGCCGCGAGCAAGGCGTCAAGCACGCCCTCAAGTTCGCGTGGTAAGGGTGCGCTATCCGCAAACACGCCTGCGTACAGGTGGTGTTGGTGACTGACGTCCACCCAGGGGATCTCGCATACGCCGGTGCGACGCATGCATTTAAGTAATGCGGCGAGCAGGATTCGCTCGTGTAGTGAAAGCGAGCGCAGGAACGCGGTCGTCGGTGAGTTTTGTAAGTTCCGGATCACGTCTTTCACGTCGTCCGTGCGCGCTACGCGTCGGGAAGGTTGTACGAGTTCCACTGTCCGTCTGCATTTGCTTTTCTCAGCACATCATAGCCCGTGGTAAAGAGAGGTGGGATATGTAAATGGTGGTGAGGGAGGGAGGGAAGCACGCACCGGCATATGTCGAGGACGCGTCGAGCGTCACCAGATATACTTGATACTTTCATGGCCGCAAACTTGACCGCATCTTTGGAAAGCACTTCGGTACTTCCTCCCAATCGAGCATGCACAATTTGCTCCAGCTGGGTCGTTGTATATGGCTGAAAGTTGATTCGAACCATGCCTAGTCGGCATCCATCAGCACACTCTCCCAGTAAAGGAAAGAACAGAAACACACCGAGCCGGGAACGAACACGGCCAGACATGACGCGCTCTGGAAGGTCCATCGTGTTGGCTACAGCGAGCACGACTAATTTCGCGCCAGTAAGTGTCGGCCAGTTGAAGAAATTGTATACGACGTCCTGCTTGGCCGTCATCAACTGGTCTAATTCGTCCATCAAAACAACACTGCATCCTGATCTCAGTAAAACTGGCATATTCCCTATGACAGACCCACTGACCAAGCGTGACCAGCAGGCCCGGTACGTCGAGGTGAACCAAAGTGACGCGTCAAATGCTTCAGCGCTACCTTTGAGCTGACACGCAGATGTCCATCGGTCGCCGTATCGTGTCCCGAGATTGCCTCCCAGAGTAGACCATATGCTGCACTTGGCTCGGGTATCCGCAAACCGTTGATTTCAACGTACGTGAACGGGTTCGTCTCCTACTCAAAATAAATGTTGCATCAGTTCTACTCTTCTTTCACGCAACATATGAAACATACATTCTGTTCTGCCATGCGCTTTAACTCTCTCACTACAGCATGCACGGTTGCCGTTTTTCCCGTTCCCGGAACACCCGAGATGTCTGTGGAAGACGATCAATTTATCACTTCATCGTTGACAACAGAAAGAGGGCACATAAACTCACAGATGCACCCACCACTGCCCTCCTCGAGTAACTCCTCTACCGCACGCATAACTCGCCCATATTCCTCGGTACGACAAGGCAGAGCCTCGGGGCGCGCGCCAACATGGAGCGCATGCATCGCATGTAACCAAGGGTCCTTTTCCGTCGACCCTTCACTAAGGGAGAATGCACCAGCCATTTCGGGAGGAGGTGCTCGCATGGCCGGTCGACGCGCACGGGCACGAAGTGCACGCTTTGAGTGCGGTGTCGGAACGGCCAGAGTAGATGTCACACGCTTACGTCGTGGCGTTGAGGTAATTGATGCGGTCCGTTTGCGTTTCCTAGATGGTGTCTGGGGAGGATCGGGTGGATTGGCATCAGCAGAACCAGGGTCCGAGAGGTCAGCGTGGCTAGATGTTTCGCTCGCTGACTCGTCCCTGTACTCTCCATCGCTACCAGCACCAGACTCTGTGTCAGCTTCTTCCTCGACCCGTGCCGATGCCTTTGCCCGACGTTTTCGGACGGGCTCAGCCACGACCGCCCATGGAGCACCTGAGCCCCATTGCACATCATCCCCCTTGGCACGTTGGAGAGACCGCTTCCGGTGAGCGTGCCAGTCAAGTTCATAATACAACCCACGTCGAGAATCGACTGCATTGACACAGAAGAAACCATTTGCCATGGTGGAGACGTGGGATTTATATCGCGAGGAAGCAGGTTTTTGGCACCTTGTCGGGTTGGACGCAACATCGCAATGGGCAAGGATGGCAGACATGTCGACGACAGAGGTTGCATCAAGTGATAGGTAGATCTCGTTCTGGTGAAGAATATGATTGGTAAAATCATCGATATAGGAAGTGGGAATGAGCAACCATACCTCTAAGTGTTCCCTCTTTGTGCGGGTTTGTGCAAGCTCAGCAGGGCGCAAGAACCAGTGTATGTTTGCAAACATCTGAGAGTGTGCCACAGGCGTAGAGACCTCCCACAGGGCGATAATAACACCAATGCTTGGCCTTCGAACGTTTGTTGCGAGCAATACCGTATCTCCGATAGAGTACTTCTCGAATGGGCCCTTGCCGAGCTTATCGGTTGCACACGAGGAGCGCAGAAAGCTGGGGTAGAAAGATGTAGTGGCATCGTCAGTGGACTCCTCGTCGTCAACTAGGTCTGCAGAGATGGTGCTGCGAGTATGGAGTGGAGGAGATGCCCATTTGTCATGGCGCGTTTTGGAGAGGGAGTACGGATTACCAGCAGTAAAGACAACGGGATGGTGACGCTTTGATCGTCGGGGAGTCTGAGGCGTTGTCGCTGCCATTCCCTCTCGCCTCGCGCACGCGTACAATACCGATCCGACTTCAGTCGCGTCGCGTTCCCGCACGTGAGCATGGTCAGTCACACGTCACGTTACTGTCACCCCTTGCCACATCCAAGTCCATGTATTACTCTACTCGAGTCTGGCCTGGCAACACAATGCAAGTATCGATTGCGATGGTCATGTAGCAACAAGTAAGGCTCTTCGATTGGCTTCGTTCTCTCGCGCGTCAATGCGCTTTGTACATTTGTCCATCATTGCTAACCCGATTCACAATTTTCACCCATCCATCTCTAAATCCTTGTCCCCGAAAGGCATTTCAGGGTCCAGGACGGCTGTGCTATAGGCCATGTGAAGAGGTGGTGGGAACCACCATCAACTGTGCTGGCTGGCGCCGCAGCGGTTGCGGCTGACTCGGGTGGAGCCGGCTGCTGCTGCTCCTAATGGATCCCCTTTTATACTCATTCGGCTTCGGTCGTCGCGAAGAAGATCCCGCCTCCTTGTCCGACGATGGGAATATTCTCGTGTGAAGTGGCTGCTGCGACCGCAGTGATAAGGTGCTAGATTGGATAGATGGCGGGAAATCAGTTTTAGAGCAGGGCGAAATGATGGGGACATTACCGGGATGGCCACTGCCACTGACGGTCTTCGTCGTCATCAGTGGTCAATGACATCTCCGTTGGCGCGTAATCTTCATCGACCACCATGTCGCCGTCCGCGTCTTCCCGGTGTAACTTCATCATCTCGTCTTCCTCTTCCTCCTCTCCCATCTCCTCTTCTTCCTCGACCTCCACCGCCACCTCGCCCCGCTCAATCGCCCAATCTCGCTCCCACTTCCTCCGCGTCTTTTCGACTCGGACCTCGCATTCACGACGAAGAGCCTCGATCCGCGCGCGCAATGCGCGCAGGTCCTCTTCGTATCCGCGCACGATTTGCTCTCGCCGGATGCGAGAGGCTTCCGCAATGCGTTTTGTTTCTACGCGCTTGCGAGCTGCTTGAATCTCTTCCGATGTTTCGGTTGGGCCTTGCACACGATACCTAGTGGTACGCCACCAGTCTTCTTCTGGGTCCTCGGTGGGTGCTGGTGTGATATGGGCTGCCCTGAACGGGTACGGAATTGTGGGGGACTTGACGGTACCCGGCTCGTCTTCTAGCTCGTCTGTGAGGATATCGTGTCCTCCCTCGCTTGCCAGTATGCCGTCAGTGCTGATGCTTTGGCTTGTTGTACCTTTGACTTGGTCTTCGGGTTCATCAGCGGTCTGATGTCCCCGACGACCCTTGGCGTGTGGTCGCAGGCTGTACCTGTGTGACATGACTGGGCGTTTGGTGTTATTTGTAAAGTTGGACGAGAGGTTATGAAAGGCGTACTGGGGGGTGAGTTTGGTGCTGAAGCTTCTTCCACTTGGAATTTGACGAGATGAGGTTCGTCCACACGGAACACCTAGCAAGGTCTCTTATACCTGGTCGTGTCTCGCTTTGATTTGCGGATGTGGTCTGCGTCAATCGTGATCGCAGCATCGCACCCAAGTCATACTGTATTTCTGTGGTAGTCGTGGGCCATAGGTAGCATAGCCTCAAAGTGGCATTCATTTTCCTCCGATGCCACAAGAACGACAGACTATGCAATCGATCACGAGGGTGAGGTCCTTTTGTGGCTCAGATGTAAATCGAATGTGGAACAATCTCATTCATGCATCGCTCAGGCTGTCTGACACACTTGACTTCATGCATGTCGACCGACTACGGGCTTAGTGAGTATACAGTAAGCGTGACCCTGTCGTCATCATTAGCTGTTGGGGAGAATGGAGGGTCGTTGCTCAGGGAGCAGGGAGAACGTCACCATGCGTTGGTTGTTCCTTACCATTCCTGGACCGCAGACAATCATTTATACGCTAGTTAGTTTAGTTAGTTGTCTTGGCCCCTCAGTTCTCGTGCTTACTGCACACAGAGGTTGATCCCATCCCTCTGAACTCAGTATCATTTGGTTTCTTACATCCCTGTCTTGGTCTTGTCCATTGTAAGGATTGTCTCATATTCATGCTTGGATTGGAGTGGAAATAGCTGTGTCGGAGCGCCCATCAGCCACACTTCTGACATACATTTTTCATCCCCATCCTCATTATCAACATTTTCGATTGTTGACTGTTATTCTAACAGTCTCGTCAATTCTTGATGGATTTTTATCAAGTTTTCAAAATCCCACCCATTTTCAAATCCTGCGTCAATCGAGGAACTATCTTTGTCTTTTCTTGACGCCCTCACGAAGCTTAATTCTCACTAGCGCAGATCTGTGCCCCGCACGGGCCGTGTATCTGTAAATGCGTCGGGCCTCAACATGTGTACTCTATGCATTCAGCAATACCACTGACAATGCACCATGTGGGTTTATATAGATGGACAGACAATAGCAGAGAAACCATGAGCACAGAGGAGCAGAATAAGAAAGCATGACAGATTGGGAACCGGAGTTCATCTATGATCCGACCGACAATTAACTGGATAACTGGATTGACATGTGATGACCAAAATAGTAGAAAGATCCAGCCTAAAAGGCCAAAAACGATGTGTAGCAGAGAACAAATATGGGCAAAGATCTCCGATTTATGTGTCAGCAGTGTGCCCTTCGTCTTTAATGAAGTAGAAAGTAGATTGTTCTTGCTCCCCCTCTGTGACATCCGCGGGTCTTAACAAACCCGAGAAGGAAAAGGAACCTTAGAAAAAACGGAGCTGAAAAAACTGATCTCAAAATTGACAATAAGCGAATATCCTTATCCATGACCTGGCTGTCCATCGGATAAAGCGATATCGATCTAGGTCTCTCTGGATTGGCTATTTTGACTCGTACAACGATAACTGGGCATAGTAGGTAGGACGTCAAGATATAGTATAAAAGTACAACACAAGTCATTAATTGTCATATCTTCGCCACCATCGCTGTGGCTACTGCACATAAATTCAGGAGACACGGAAATTCTTACAATCGAGATAGAAAAAAGAGCGACATAAAGAAGCAATCCTATCCGCCCCGAACTCATGTGATGCCTCCGATAACAGAGATCAGGCCATGGGCATGGATAAACCGTGGTACCCCCTGACATGGGGTAGCGAGGTCTGCGTGTCTCTCGATGACACGACATGTGATGACGAAGGTCCTTGAGAAGCTGAAGGGATCTCCGGCGACCGTTTATCACTTTGGTACCCTGGAAACGTAATTGGGTCATCTGGGTTCCGGATGTATGGAAATAGTAAGAAAAATGGCGCATGAGGATACACAATCGCAACGGCATTTTGAGGGTGGCACTCGCATATAGAACCTCATCGCTAGCGGGTGATTCGAACGAGGACTGCGCAACCGCCCTAGCATTGATATTGGCTAGTATGCACCGTTTCTTGCGAATATCGCCCGTGAACGTCTTCGCCGTAGACAAAAAATTGTGGCAGCGGTGATGAAGATGGCCGCTATACCAGCGACGACGCCTCCCACGATGGCGCCCACGATCGAACCCTTCCCCCCAGAGTTTGATGAATACTCCGTAGAAGATGGACTCGGGGAGGTCGTGGACACGCCTGAGGGGCCAAACATTGCACCAGGTCCGTACTCAGGACTGTCTATATCAAACGTCGGTGAGATCGTAACGGAGGGAGAAAGAAAAGACAGGCAACATGAGGCTCACCACCTGCTTGATGCGCTGCGTTGGCGTCCCAATTACCCCTTTTCTAGAGTACCTTGTGAATACGTTGCCATAGATTAAAAACTTAGAAAACAAACCGTGACATTGATAGTAGCCCAGTAAGGAACATATATTCCCGAAGGGACAGGGTTTGGGAACCTGAGGATCACAATTTCAGCGTCATATGCAATACGATCTCTACCACCATAGGGAACTCACTGCGAAGGAGGTGAAATAGATGAGCAGTTGGTTACATATGTAGGCCAGCTAAGAAATGAATAAATCCATGAGCTCGAGGGAATTGAGAAAGGTGATCGCATCGCACTCAAGCGATTCCTGTCCCTGGCATACGGCGCATGCACCGAATAGCGAATATCCGATTGTACTGCACATGCACTCGCTAGAGTGATTACCGTATCCGCCCGTGTATGAAGACCCTGATGGTAGTGAATCGATAGTATAAGCTGCAATGAAGATGAGACCACATCCCCGTACATGCCAACAACTAAAAGGCTCACACCCCCCGGAACATGTGGCCATCATGTATCCTGCGACCATGCATGGACTTTGGCCGACGGAGTTGAAGGTCTGGAAGTAATGCCATGAGATCATATAACGACCAATGAATGTATTGTCGGTGTCGGAACCACAATGCACATACCCATGAGAAGGATGACAAGGTGCAGTTCACAGTTACGTTAACCTGTGCGATAACAGAGTAGAAGAGCAAGGACACGAGTGGCACAGCGACCGGAAGGACTCGAATGGCCATTCCTTATCCGATAGCTTGCGGGGCAGTGGATCTGGGCGAAGCTTGGGTGAAGCTTAGCACGTCCCTCCGATTCATCGTTAACGTTTGATAGGCGCCCCTGGTGATGACAATTTTTGATAGTGGCTGAATACTATTTCGATAGATATATAATACAGCGTGGTAAGAGCGATGCCTATATCAACACTTCTAAGGCACACACCTGTCGAAATACTTGCGCCGTACAAAAGATAGAAAGGTTTTCAATAAAGATTCGATGCGTTCCCAACATTTGTCAATGTTTGGCACGGAAGTTCCCAGTTGACTATCTCGCCCGTGTTACCGTGACTACACTCATGTCCTCATCCTTAATGGATTCCTATCGTGATATATTTGCAGCGCTTGGCCGTTTACTACCTGGTGCACCACAGAGCGTAGGAGGTGTCGCGCAGTTCTTATCCGCAAAGCCTCCTGTTCTTTCGCCTACTGCTTCTCTGTACCCTTCTTCGTCATTGGCACAAAAACTACGACAACGACAACGACAACGACAACGAAGACTCGTCCTCATTGTACAAAATATAGACGTGCCTAAAGTACACGCATTTCTCAACCCACTCGTATTGCTGAGCGGCGTGCAAATCGCTGTACAGTATCTGTAGACTTATGGTCTTCGACTCGGATAGAATTACCCGCATGTTGTTGGCTCCGGCATGACTTGACCGTGGCCGTCCACTGGCATCTTCCTTTCTCATCCTCTCCATGACTTCGTTGTTGCTGCCCCAGTAGCTTATGTTGATATCATGACCCTATTCAAGTTACCGAGGCAAAATGGGGGAGTAGAGTGGGGAGTGCCAGTGCTCATAAGCAGCTCATTATGTTTCATTATGTTTCAGTTCATTGTGCCACTGTTACCAGCGTCACCGTGACCAGCATCGACGCTCCCCACCACTCGTTGCTCATCTTACACCTTTGTCATAGGCTTTCCTCACTCGACCACCTCAACCCCTTGGCGCAACTTCGATGCTTCAAGACGCTTTGACACTCCCTCGCCTTATGTTTCACACCTTCTTACTATATTTCCATTCTTTGGCATCATATTAGTGCGTCGTGTCGAGGAGTGCCCGTGATCTGGAGATCACATTAGCGTCGCGACCCTCACATAATGCTCAGTGCACATAATGTACAGTACTTGAGGCTTAGACCTCCAAAAATGTGTATTTGAGATATATTCACACATTCCTCTCTTCCGGGACTATCACGGCATTATGTCATAGGTACATAAGGACTGTGAAAACAGAATATAACATTATGAGCGTTCCCCACTCTACTCCCCAGTTTGGTGCGGTACAAGTACATTACGAGGCACAATGTCAGACCTGAACTGCCCAATCTTTGCTGCCATTTCCGTGGCTACAGTACCCAATTTGAAAATGAGGAAAATCAATACTGCTTACAACCGAAATAAGAAAAAACGCGTCCGAAGGGAGGCACGAAGAAGCAATCCTATAGATCGGGCGTGGGTAAACCATGATATCCCTTGGCTCGGGTCTGCATATCCCCCAGCGTTCTTCCAGACGCGACATGTGATGACAAAGGTTCTTGAGAAGCTGAAGGGATGTCCGGTGATGGCTGACCACCTTGGTACTCCGGGAACGTAGTTGGATCGTATGCGTCCTAAGTATATGGAAATAGTAAGAAGATGGCGTATGAGGATACACAATTGAAATGGCATTTGGGGAAAGACAATCGTACATATGTCGGTGGGGGTGATCCGGGCGACAGGGGAATCGTTCCAACGGCTGACATTGGGTGGGTTGCACCGTCTTCTGTGGACGCTACCTGTGAACGCATTGCTTGGGTTGTACCATCTTCTGCGGATGCTACCTGTGAATGCATTGGTTGGGTTGCACCATCCCCTGTGGACGCCACCCGTGAACGTCTTCCTCGCAGATAAAAGATTGCAACAACGGCGATGGAGACTACTGCTACACCACCAATGACACCGCCTGCGATTGCGCCCGCGTTTGAGCTACCCTTTGAAGGTAAAGGCGTGGAAGAACTTGTGGGAGACTTTGTGGGAGGTGCAGATGCGCTAGACGATTGGTTGATAAGTGCCCCAGGACCGATCTCTGGAGAGTCTATAAAAATACAGTAGAGCACATGAGACCGTAACGAGGGAGAAAAGAAAGCATAGAGGCGACAATGCTCACCACCGACGAAATATGCTCTAGTATTGTTCCAATAGACGTCACTCTAGAGTGTGTTATGATTACGGTGCCGTAGAAGGAAAATGTAGCAACGTACCGTGACATCAATAAGGGCCCACTGGGGAACATGTATCTGATAAGGTACAAGATTTGGAAACCTGCGTGTCGGATTACGTGTCAAACGCAGTAGATCCTCTGTCCTCACAGGAAACTCACGTAGAGGGAGGCATTGTCTTTGTACAGTTTGTCACCCATTCCGGCCAACTGATGACAGGTACATGATGAGCCGCTAAAGATTGAAGAAATATGATCACACCTAAGCCAGCCCTGTTCCTGGCATCCGGCACATGCACTGAAGAGCGAATAGCCGATGGTGCTGCACTGGCACAAGTTGTCGTTTTTACCACTTGGAGGAGGGTACATCCATTTCGGCTGCAGCGTAAAGAGAGTGTATTCTGCAAAGAAAGAAGAGATGTGGGCATAAGGCCCGTACCGGGCCGTGCGCGTACTAGTAGACAATTGGATAAAGACTTACGTCCCCCATTGCACGTTGACATCATGTACGTCAAGACTTCGCAAGGGCTCTGGCCGATAGAGTTGAATGTCTGGACAATACAGTATGTCATCATCGAGTCAGATAAAGGTCAAAGAACGTGTCGTGGAAACTACAACATGCTTATGCTTACCCATTTCCACGACACCGTGTCGTTGCAAGTCGGAAAAACGATCTCGGCAGTAGCAAGGGCAGAAAAGAAAAGCAAGGACGCGAGTCGTGTAGTAGTGACTGGAAGGAGCCTCCGGAAGGACATTTCTTATCCTATAGCTTTGCGGGTGATGGGTCAGAGGGTAAAGCTTGGCACGACCCCTCCATGCGTCATTTTGAAGAAATTGAAATGATAAAAATTGATAGGGGAACCCTGGCAGTGGCTGAGTAATATTTTGATATTACATACGCCATATAGTTAGCCTCGAGGTACTAACTTACTGTAAGAAGTTAGGAGCAGCGCCCATATTGACACTTCTAAGGCACCCATCTGTCGAAACATTTGCGCTAGCAGAGATAGAACAGATTCAGTGCCGTCTTTATCGCATGTTATGGTTGACACCAGAATGTAAACTGGTAGGGCCATCAGTAAACTTGCAATGAACTTTTTTGGGCTTGTACTAGCTTGGACAAGCAGAAAAAGTATCGAGATTTGGGCCGACCACCACCACCCATACTGTCAAAAAGTGGAATGGAAAAAGCCGAAAAACGCCCAGCTCGGAAACAAGGTGGCAGGGGGACAAGCCTAAAGAAAATCACGGGTCACCTGGGTTTTTTTTCCCACACCCTTACCCGTGCTCGGCTCAGGGGTGCTCGCCGCCCGCGCTCACGGCATCGGGTTCACGGGTGCGACAGGATCCTGCATCATGTATTCAGGTGACATGTGGTCATTCATGCATTCAAGCAATTGTGTGGTGTAACAAGTGTGTGTTTGATTTTAAAAAAACTACTACAATGTCCACAACAAGAGGTGAGTGAAGTTGGCATTTGAAGGAGGCTGATAGCGGTTTGCTGCTCCGGCCAGGACGAGATATAATTTATTAAAGGGGTGCTGAACTGAAGCGGTGCGCTACTTTGGAGCATCCATGTGTGAGAAACCAGACCAGTGGATGAGAAATCGATCCAGGTGAGCGTGGTCTGTTTTGTCGTCCGAGACAGCAACGCGACGCGGCGTAGTAACAACAAAAGCGGAAACATGACATACCGTCCACGCACTCTCAGTAAGGTCAAATTGGAGCTTCTTCTCGCCCAACTCCAAGCCCCTGAAGTCCGTTGCTTCAAATCAAGCCCCACTTGAGTTGCATCAGGCTATGAAATCACTCATCGCCTGCGATTGTAGGCTTCCTGACGCCAAAGTGATCCGTTGTATCATCTCCGAGAAGTAGATACTAGAAGAAGAGATAGACACATCCGATGATGCAACGCCTGTATGGGGATGGAATTTCGGGGGACGTCCATGCGCTTCTTATAGCTGCCTGCATAAAGCGGTGCCAACTTGAGGGTGGGTGGAGCAACTCGTTCCCTGTCACGAGGCCGGGAGACCCAACCCGTAGCACTCTTGATGAGATGGGGCGTATCGCATACTGTGCACGCGGACATTTCGGGTGGATGGTTCCGGGGGTATGGCGAATACAACCTTTGAGGTCAGTGGGCATGCCTAGAGACGCAGAGCTACCAGGACCACCGCCAAACGAACTGGACTGTAGCTAAGGTAGCGGCTGCGAGATGGATTTGTCATCCAAGATAAGATTGAGGGAAAACAGGAGTGGTGTGATAAGAAACGAGGCACAAGGTGGACAGCGGGTCCACGAGCGCAGTTGCCGAGTCGACGAGACAACGAGAAACGCACGCAAAGAGTTTTAAGAAGAGGGGAGAAAGAAACACACTGATAGATAGTTATCAAAGAGATGTTCTCTAATGCCGTCCTCGACGAGCAGGCTGAAATACATGTGAGATCCTACGGTTTGTAATCGTATCCGGTGGTAAGAAGATCGACGTTGGGGATGAGTAGGTAAATTCGTCGTCTTTGTGCCGAACATACAAGGATACAAGTGCTGCTGAGCTAAGGGTCGATCGTCGTTGCCTAAAGTACAAAGGAAAGAGGAAAACAAACAAGATAAAAGAGGGAAAGAGGGAGGCTGTGAGAGTGGGACAGAAAGTGATTTGTTCGCAGTTTGTCTTGCGCCGGTGGTCGAGTCGAGAGGGAGGGTGAAAGTACAGTAGAAGCGAGAGGCGAGAGGAGATGACAAAAGAAAAATGAGAAGTCGAATTTGAGGCCGACGGGCGCTCCGATGCGGTCGTTCCGCTCCGATCCGAGCCTAAACACGAGACAGTCCTTACAGGACGACTCGTTGCTTGGCGCATCTTGCTAGTAAATGAAAGCAAGTAAAATGTGCTCCATATCGTTGGTGACACGAAGATATTGAAGATAGGTGTGGTGAAAAGAGAGCGCAGCCGGACCTCGGCCAAAAAGAGGAGGACCAAAAAAAGGAGAAAGAACGGGAGGGGTGTGCCCTGAAGACGACAAGTGGGCTGTGAGGCGGGCAAGAAGGGAGAGAACATTGACGATGATAGACGATAGGGGCTGTTGTAAACGAGCAACGAGTGACAATAAAGACAGTCAATATTACGGGTAAGCGACTACTGTATGCGAGAAAGATTGCTTACAGAGTTTGGAACTCTATCCGACGTACATATCCCATGGGATGAGCCCGTGAATGGCATTGCCCCCAGAGACGCGTAAAATGCGGGCAAGACCGCAACGGAGACACATCGCCAATTCGGGGGGGCGCAACGAAATGGGCCTCTTCGCACTATGTGTATTCCACGTCCAGCACAGGGTACAAAACACAAGTGCAAAGGAAAGCTTGGATGAGGCGAACGGACACGAGCCGAGATGGTATCGATGGTGAGGGTGGAAAAGAGGAAATGGGCACCACGACGAAGCGAAGCAGAGCCTCTCTTGCTTCCTCGAGTGGGTGGGATGGCTCCGGGTGCATAGCTGAGACACCTGACACGTATAATGTGTGTCAAAGTCAATGATGGCATGGTGCACACTTGAATCAGTGCCTTGCCGTCCTCTGTGAGTCACCAGATGGCATGTGTGGCTCACCTGGCTGACGGCCTCACCCCAAATCCCTGAGAAAGAAAAAAATCAGAAAGATCACCGCCGGGGTTGAGGGATTTGAAGGAACAGACGAGCGTGGAAGCATAGGTGAGTATTTGGAGGTGGTGCCAGCGTTCAGTGTTTGCAAAGGAGCTGATGGGTGGGCCCTGTGAGTGGGAATAAAAGTGAGACCCATATCAATGGGGTCTTGCAGCTGTCATCCAAAGCTGAGGCGGCGGCAAGCGGTGACAAAGACAAAAAAAACCCACACCCATGCCAACCCTGTGGGTGGCCATCTTGCAGCAGCAGCCGCAAGATACTTTGTCCATATACTGTAGTAGGTCGGCCACTGAATCACTGATGGCATATGGCTGTCCGTCAGATAAAGCCATATCGATCTACTGTAGGTCTCCTGGATCTTTTTGCTCATACAATGACGTCAAGAAATAGTATAAAATTACAACACAAGCCGTCTATTGTCCTATCTTCGTCGCCATCGCTGTGGCTACTGCACTGTAAGTACTTTACTTCTTAGTAGTTTCCCCTTTAGACACTCCAATCGCACATATCCTCTCGCGCCGCCTCGCTCCAGCCCCGTCGCTATACGAGGCTCCGATCACACCTCGATTGGTGAACGACCCTACGCGATTCCCCGCCAACAAACGCATTCCTGGAGCCACCGAGAGGATATAACCCCTGACCACCTACCACCAGAGAGAGCTAGAGACCCCTTCACCCACATTCACCAACCTGCTCCTCACTCATACTCAGCCAAAACATATATTACTCCTCTGTCATGCTCCGTACTTCTGCATATACCTAAGCGAGTTCACTATCTGTCCCGCGTGCGCCTGCGTGTTGGCCGTCCCATCCAACGGCCTTCCATGCACACAAATTCAGGAGTCACCGAGATTCTTACAACCAAAACAGAAAAATGAGTGACATAAAGAGGCAACCCTTTCCGTCCCGAGCTCGTGCGATCCCTTCGATCAGGCCATGGGCATGGGTAGACCGTGATATCCCCTAGCATGGGGTAGCGAGGTCTGCGTGTCTCCCGATGACGCGACATGTGATGACGAAGGTCCTTGAGAGGCTGAAGGGATGTCCGGCGATGGTTGATCACCTTGGTACCCTGGAAACGTAGTTGGGTCATCTGGGTCCTAGGTGCATGGAAATACTGTAGTAAGAAATGGCACACGAGGACACACAAGCGCAGCGCCGTGAGGCACAACAACACGTACATAGAACTTCATCGTAAGTGGTGGTCCGGTTGACGACTGCGCAACCATCCCATCATATGGAACGGGCTGGGATGCATCGACACCTGCGGACACCACCCGTGAACGCCTTCCTCGCAGATAAAGAATTACAGTAACGGCGATGGAGATGGCCGCTATACCCCCGACGACGCCACTCGCGATGGAGCCCGGATTTGAACTCTTGCCCCCAGAGCCTGATGAAGACCCTGTGGAAGATGGGGTCGGGGTCGGGGTCGGGGTCGGGGTCGGGGTCGGGGTCGGAGAGGTCGTGGAGGTCGTGACGCCGTTGGGGCCAAAAAATGCACCAGGACCGTACTCAGGTTTGTCTATGTCAAACGTCGGTGAGACCGTAACGGAGGGAGAAAGAAATGATAGGGAACATTATACTCACCACCTGCTTGACGCGCTGAGTAGTCGTCAAAGCCTGGGGTATTGTTTTTCTGGAGTATACTGTGAATGGGTTACCATAGAAGAAAACCTTGAAATAAACCGTGACATCGATAGTAGCCCAGTAAGGGACATAGATACCCGAAGGGACAGGGTTCGGGAACCTGGGGACCAATTTCAGCGTCAAACGCAATAGATTCTCTACCGCCATAGGGAACTCACTGCGAAGGAGGTAGAGGAGATACGCAGCCGGTTTCGAATGTAGACCAGCTAAGAAATGGATAAATCCATAAGCTCGAGGGAATTGAGAAAGCACAAATGTGATCGCACCCAACCGGATACGCTCCCTGACATAGCATGCATGCACTGAAGAGCGAATATCCGATGGTACTGCACTCGCACGTGAAGATGTCACCTTGACTCAGGATCGAGTATAAGTATTTTGGGGCTTGTGGAGGGTCTAGTGGAGCGATAGTATAGGCTGCAGAGATGAGTCCATAATGCCCATACGCGCATTCGACAAAAAAACTCACACCCGCCGTTACATGTAGCTATCATGTATGCTGCGACTGTGCACGGGCTTTGGCCAACCGAGTTAAACGTCTAGACACAATACCATCAGATCGATAAGGGCCAAAGAAGGTATTGTCGGTGCCGGAACCACAATGCACATACCCATGAAAAGGATGACAGGGTGCAGTTCGCAGTTACGTTAACCTGGGCAATAACAGAAGCAGAGAGGAAGAGAAAGGAGAAGAGTGGTGCAGCGACTGGGAGGACTCGGACGACCATTCCTTATCCGATAGCCTTGCGGGTGGTGGGCATGGGCGCCGGAACGTGGCGTGGCCCTCAATTTGAAGGATGGCGCACCCCTCTGGTGAGCGTTTTGGCCAGTGGCTGAGTGCTGTTGTGGTATTACATGTTGCGGTCCCTTGTACACCACGATCAGTATGTACAGTGTGGCTGGCCTCAAGGTAAGAGCTTGGCACCGCCTCAGGCAGCTTTCGAGGCACGTCCTTCCTCATGAATCATTGCGCCGTACCAGAAATAGACTGATAACGTACAGTAATTACACCCCGGAATCAGAATTGCTCAGATGATCCCTTGGCAGAGCCAAGAAGATTGACATAGATGAAAAAAAGGCCACTTTCAGTACTACAGTAAAAAGGATATGCGCTTAGTCATCGCCACAGCCACAGCCACATCATCACATCGCCCAAGCTTTCAAGCTCATCCATTAATTGTCTTGTCTTTGCTGGCCATCGGGGGGGAAGGAAAGACATGAAGGACTCAGAGTAATGCTCAATCGCTCGTCCGTCCCCGAATGCTGCAATGGCTCCAAAGGCAAGATCAGACAGAGGGCGTAGGGAGGCCGTGATATCCCTGGGTCTGCTGGGGAAGCGAGGTCTGCATGTTGGCTAGCTAGGACGACTTCTGGATCTGACGTGCGATGACGTAGATCCTTTGGGGATGTTTACCGAGTATGGACTACCATACCCCTTGGAACGTAGTTTAGTCACTCGGGACCTGGGTCTACGGAAATGGGAGGACGAGGACACAAAAGCGCAACGCCACTGGCAGGAACGAGAGACATGTACAGAGAACTTGGCTGTAATGGATGCCACTGGTGACAGTGGCGAAACCGCCCCTCCATCCGACAGTCGCCAGGGGATTTCACCCATGTGTAGCCGGCGTGCATAGAAGCCTGCGGTGGCGGATGGCACCTCTGAACGTCGTCATAGATAGAAGGATCGCAACAACGGTAATGGAGACCACAGGTAGAGACTACCACAGTACCTTTTTTTTAAATTAAATTTGCAGCTATTATTAATTATTATAATTATTATTTAACAAACAATTATTAATTGATTCAAGTGGCTTACACTGGCTGTCACCAGTATATTTCCTTTTTCCTCCTGTGCAATGGCCATTGAATACAAGATTCAGTGCACAGTACAAGTACAAGTACAATACGAGGCACGAGATCTGCAACTGCCCTATCCTCGCTGCCATCACTGTGGCTACAGTACCCAAAATGAAGAAATTACAACCGAAACCAAAAAAGGGCGTCTGGAGGGAAAGATATGAAGGAGTAAGCCTGTCCCGTCTCGAACTCATACGATGGCTTTAAGGAGCGTGATCAACTAGGCATGGGTAAACCGTGATATCCCCTGGCTCGCGATTGAGAGGTCGGCATGTCAGCCAGCGTGCTTCTGGACCCGACGTGCGATGACAAAGGTACTTGAGGAGTTGAAGGGATGTCCAAAGATTGTTGGGCTCCTTGGTGCCCCGGGAACGTAGTGGGGTCACCTGGGTCCTAGGTCCATGGAAATAGTAAGAAATGGGCACACGAGGACACACAAGGGCAGCGCCGTGAGGCACAAAACCACGTACATAGAACTTCATCGTTAGTGGTGATCCGGTTGACGACTGCGTAACCACCCCATCATTTAGCACAGGCTGGGATGCGTCGACACCTGCGGACACCACACGCGAACGTCTTCCCCGCAGATAAAGAATTCCAGCAACGGCGATGGAGATGGCCGCTATACCCCCGACGACGCCACCCGCGATGGCACCCGCGTTTGAACTCTTGCCCCCAGAGCCTGACGGAGACACTGTGACAGATGTGGTCGGGAGGAACGTAAGTGTGGACACCGAGGTGCCGTCTGGGCCAAAAATTGTACCAGGACTGTACTCAGGATTGTCTATGTCAATCGTCCGTGAGTTCGTCACGTAGGGAGAAAGAAATGATAGGGGACATGATACTCACCACCTGCTTGAAGTGCAGCGGAAGCGTCCCAGTTATTCTGTCCCTGGAGTATACAGTGAATACGTTCCCATAGACGAAAACCTTGAAACAAACCGTGACGTCGAGAGTAGCCCAGTGGGGGACATAGACACCCGAAGGGACAGGGTTTGGGAACCTGGGGACCAATTTCAGCGTCAAACGCAATAGATTCTCTACCGCCATAGGGAACTCACTGCGAAGGAGGTAGAGTAGATGTGCAGTTGGTTATATATGTAGGCCAGCTAAGAAATGGAAATGGATGAATCCATGAGCTCAAGGGAATTAAGAAAGAACAAATGTGATCGCACTCAAACGGACTCTGTCCCTGGCATGCGTCGCATGCACTGATGAGCGAATATCCGATTGTACTGCACTCGCAGTTGCTGGAGTAACCTCGCCTCGGGCCCGAGTATGCGTATCCTGAGGCTAGTGGAGCGAGAGTATAGGCTGCATAGAGATGAGTCCATAACGCCCATACACGCAATCGACTAGGAAACTCACTCCCGTGGTAACATGTAGCTATCATGTATGCTGCGACTGTGCACGGGCTTTGGCCGGCAGAGTTGAAGGTCTAGACACAATACCATCAGATCGATAAGGGCCAAAAAAGGTATTGTCGGCGCCGGAACCACAATGCACATACCCATGAATAGTTGTCCAAGGTGCAGTTCGCAGCGCTAACCTGGGCGACAACAGAGGCAGAAAAGAAGAGAAAGGAGAAGAGTGGTGCAGCGACTGGGAGGACTCGGACGACCATTCCTTATCCGATACCCTTGCAGGTGGTGGGTCTGGGCGGAACGTGGCGTGGCCCTCAAATGCATCATTTTGAAGGATTGCGCCCCCTAGAGTTTTGGCCAGTGGCTGAGCGCTATTGTGGTATAAGGTAAGAGATTGGCGCTGCCGCGGCCCGCCTGCGGCAGCGTTCGAGTCACACGGTCCCTCCTCATTGGATCATTACGCCGTACCAGAAATAGACTGATAACGTACGGAAATTATTGTACCTGCATTCACATATGGAATCAGAATTGCACCCAGACTGATCCACTGGCAGAGGGCATCAATGCACCGCACAAGTTAGACTGACGTATTACGTTGGCTTAGCGGTTTTCAGTACTAAATCGTTCGTTCACATGATTCAAGATATCCTCACTGTGGCTGCAGTAGCTTGGAACAAACTACGCAGCTTACAACCGTAACTGATAAAACCAGGCGATTGGAGGAAGGAAAGATATGAAGGACTCTGGAGTAATGCTCAATTGCTCACCCGTCCCCGAATGTCGCAATGGCTGCGAAGGCGAGATCAGACAGGGCATAGGATACCCCTAGGTCTGGGGAAGCGAGCCGAGGTGTCTGATGTGCGATGACGTAGTCCTTGAGCGATGTCCACCGAGTGCTGTTTGGTCATTCGGGACTGGATTTACGGAAATAGGACGGTGGCACGTGAGGACACAAAAGTGCAACGCCAGGAACGAGACAGAGAACTAGAACTCGGTCGTACAGTAATGGAAGGTGACAATGGCGAAGCATCAGCAAAACAGGGAAGGGGTCTATCTACTGTAACTTGCCCAAGTGAAAAAAAGTCAAAACCCTTTTGCGAAAATTTTTTGGCACAATTTACTGATGCCATGATCCAACAGGCTGCAAGTGAGTCTCTGCGATGTCTTGAGATATAGAAGGCAGAAATAGCAACGATGCCCAGCCTCAGAAACAACATAGGCCAGGGGTGGTCCAGGTGGACAGTCACAGGGAATCAAAATTGAAGGATGCACGCAATGTTAGTCAAGACTCGAGAGCGACTCATTGCAAGAAGTCACTGGATTCTTGATAGAACAGCGGCGATGGGCATGAATTGCAGCACGGGGACCTTGGAGTTGTCGGGCAGACTCGGGCTGAAGAGGTCGAAGGGTGGCGAGTGGCAACCGTCACGGTGCGCCGGCTAGACCGGCGACTCTCCGGTGGGTGGGAAATTTCCGGCCCGCACCCACAGCCCCCCACTCCCAAACCCGTCGCGGCCAGTACCCATGACCCGTATGGGTCACACAACCTGTGATTTTCCCTATGCGGCATTTTGTCAATATACTGTACAGTAGGTCGGCCACTGAATCATTGATAGTATATGGGGCCGCGCGAATATCCTGATCCACAACCTGGCTGTCCGTCAGATAAAGCGATATCGATTTCTAAGTCTCCCTGGATTGGTTCTTCCTTGCCTGTTACAACGGTAGCTGGGCACAGTAGGTAAGACGTCAAGAAATTGAATAGTATGAAAGTACAACACAAGTCATTAATTGTCCTATCGTCGCTGCAGTGTCATCCGAGTCGCCGTGGCTACCGCACACAAATCGAGAGAGTTACGGACATTCCTACAACCGAAACAGATAAAGGGGTGACATAAAGAAGCAATTCTATTTTTCCCAAAACATGTGATGGCTTCGATGACCGAGATCAGGCCATGGGCATGGGTAAACCCTGATATACCCTGCCGTTGGGTAGCGAAATGTGCGTGTCTCCCGATAACGCGACAGATGACGAAAGTCCTTGAGAAACTGAAGGGACGTCCGGCGATCGTTGACCATCTTCAAGTTGGTACCCTGGAAACGTAGTTGGGTCATCTGGATTCTGGGTATATGAAAATAGTAAGAAAAAAAATGACGCATGAGGATACACGATCGCAGGGGCATTTTTGGGGGAACGGCACTCGTACATAGATCCTCATTACTTGTGGTGATTCGGACGACGGCTGCGCAGTCGCCGTAGCATTTGATATTGGTTGGGATGCACCGTTTCCTGCGAGTGCCGCCCGTCGACGTCGACGTCGCAGATAAAAAATTATGGCAACGCCGATGAAGATGGCCGCTATAATCCCGATGGCGCCACCCGCGATGGGACCCACGTTTGAAAAACTCTTCCCCCCAGAACGGGATGAAGATGGGGTCGGGGTCGTCGGGCTCGAGATGCCGTAGGGGCTAAAATATGTATCAGGACCGTACTCAGGTTTACCTTATGTCAAACGTCGGTGAGTTCGTAACGGAGGGCCCGGGGAGAAAGAAAAGACAGGCGACATGATGCTCACCACCCGCTCGAGACGCTACGTTGGGGTCCCAGCTTGGACTACCCTCTTTCTGGAGTATTTTTTTGACTACGTTGCCATAGAAAAAAAAAACTTAAAAAGACAAACTGCGACATCGAGAGTAGCCCAGTAAGGAACATATGTTCCCGAAGGGACAGGGTTTGGGAACCTGGGGACAACAATCTCAATGTCAAATGCAACAGATTCTCTGCCACCATAGGAACTCACTGCGCAGGGGATAGAGCAGTTGTGCAGTTCACCATATATGCAGAAAGGCTATGGAAAGGATAGATCCATTAGCTCAGGGGAATCAAGAAAAGGAAACAATGTGATCGCACTCCCTCGCCTTCCCTCCCTGGCATACGGCGCATGCACCGACGAGCGAATATCCGATTGAACTGCACTGGCACTTGTCGAAGACACTAGGAAAAGCATTTGGGCCCTGGTATGTGGTTCCCGGGGATAGTGGTTGGAAATTAAAGGCTACAAGGTAGATGAGGTCCACAAGGCCCACACACGCAATCAACCAAAAACTTACACCCGTAACATGCAGCAAACAGGTATCCAGCGACTAGGCATGGACTTTGGCCGATAGAGTTGAAGGTCTAGACGCAATACCATCAGGTCGACGAGGGCCAAAGGAAGGTATTGTCGGGGTCGGAAGCACAATGCATACCCATGAATAGGAGTCCACGGTGCAGACCGCAGTTACGCTAACCTGGGCGACAACAGAGGCAGAAAGGAAGAGCAAGGAGATGAGTGGGGTAGGGACTGGGAGGACTCGAACGACCATTCCTTATTCGCAAAGAAATTGATATTAGGATGCCCTTGTGATTAACAATTCAATTTTTGACAGTGGCTGAGCGCTGTTGTGGTATTACATGTTGCGCTTCCGGTGCACTACCCTTGGTATGTACAGTGTAACCTCTTCAAGGTAAGAGCTTGCCGCTGCCGCCTCTTTCGAGTTCGAGGCAGGTCCCTCTTCATGGTAGGGCTGAGCACCGTACGGTATACGGTAGTAACGGTATACGGCCATATGTACACATGGGTATATGGGTTACGGGTATACCATAACCCATACCGTAAAACACTTTCATAATATCTGAACGGTACGGTACGGGTGCATATACAGCCGTTTTACAGGTATGTATGGCTGTGGCATGGATTTTTATTCTATTTTTGAAATTATTCTACAGTAATTAATAATTACCTCACTTCATTGGCACGCAGGCGACGAAGGCGGTGTTTCATGTGTGACAGTGTGTGTATTGGCTGAAGACGGGAAGGAAGAAGACCAATATCAATATCGATGGAGAAAAAGTAGGGGCAAGGGCTATAGAAGGGAGGGGGTAGTGTCGTCGTGAACGGACGACAAACGGGGGCCGGGACGCGGTGGAGGCGAAGAGAAGTCAGGAACAGGATTGTGAAAAGAAGGTCCTGCAAAATAAGTAGGAAAATGTGAGTTTTGTATGATCAATAATTGGAGTACCCGGATGCCCCACACGCAGGAAGAGCGTCACCACATCCGTCAGCATGAATATGCGCTCGGCAGGGATGGCGTCATGAGTTGAGACGCTGCGGATGTGTTATTCGTTCTGGGAGTCTGCACCGAGAGGGCTGCAAGGGAGAGGAGTACTACTAGTGGGGATAGCGCGGGTTGCAGGACTTGTTTGTACTCCGTATATGCGGGTGTATCTGGAACATACGGGTGTTGATGACTGGCACCGAAGACGTCGAGCGATCTTTGGGGGGGTCGGAGATGGGTTACATAAAACCAGTAGAGGCAACCAAGAAACGAAAGACGGGTTAGCAGTAGAGAGGGGGAGGAATACGCACGATGGCCTGCACGTCCTGGATAGGGAAAACAACGGGGTGACTGGAGTATTTTTCCCACACCCGTACCCGATACATTCAACTGACATGAATCAGGCGATGTGTGAGCAGGAAATATTGTATATTGATTTAAAAACATGTAAAACTACTATGATGTGACTACAACTAAAGTGAAGAGGCAACCAGTGCACGCGCGCAAGCAATAGTTGGGAGGTGCGTCGTGGAGAATGGCATGGGCGTAGTCATTCGGAGATGCGGGTCCTCGTACCAGGCTCGTAATGCTGCTCCCAACTTTGGATAGTCGCCATGTGAGTTTCTGCAAAGTGGATGAATAGTACTGTAGTCTGTTGGTGTATACCGTGTATCGATGGTCTCGACTCCGATGTTTCCCCAGAGCAAAAACGAGCACAAGACGTGTGACGTGTCCAAAGGAAAGTCGTTTTCGATGATACGGCACCTTCCACAAAAAATCGCTGCACGACTGCCCTACTGGGCATCTTGAGCTGGTATGCGAAAGTTTCGTGAAATGAGAGAACAGTTCGTCGATCCGAAGGGGTATGGGGGAGAAGGTGGGGAGGCACGTGTGAGGGAGGCAGGAGAACGTTACGGAGAAGGGAAAAGAAACATCGTCAGTATCCTTGGTCGCAGGTTCGTGAAACGGCACAGACCTGAGACTTCTGCACCGAGGGTGTAAGCACAGGTCCCGTCAGTAATTACAAAGGGTAAAGACATGGCCAGTGATGTCCGTTGTCCAGCCTTGTCATCCAAAATCGTCCCGAACGTGCATGTGCGTCCTTGTGGATGACACGATGCACGCGAGGCGGCTTGGGTAAGGCCTGCACCCACTAAGGTGAGGCACGACTCAAGGGTCTGTTGCCGTGTCGTGCTGAGGTAGGCGCTTGAACTTGCCAGTGAGGGGGTGGAATGTGTTGTGCCGAGTTTCTGCTTCTCGAGAAGCCCTGTTAGGAGGGTCAGATATAGCTGATGTTCTGCAAGACGAGTGACCAACCACTTATGCAGGCGGCGGACCCACGTGCACGAGAACCAAGCAACCACTTGGTACTTCTCCGAATTGTTGACGCTCAAGGTTACACAGGGTATTTCAAGAGATGTTTAGGATAAGAGAGGCGTCAAAGACTTTTGCCGTGCTTGCATGCCGGGTTCCAACACTCACTGCGGGATGTAGGCGTTCGGAGTGCGGTGCATGCAGGAGCTGCAGTGTGGCACATGAATGGGGACATGATGGGGACGTGACAGACATCCGTGGTTTGCAGAGCAGGGAGGAATACTGGGTGCCCTGGGTAACTGGAGGTGGCATGTCAGAGATATGGGAATCAGGAAAGTATTATTATGTAATTATGACACTAATTAACAAACAATTATTATTGTAAATGACTTACATCGATCGTCAGTATATTTCCTGCTCGTGCAGTGACCATTGAATACAAGATTCAGTGCACAGTACAAGTACAATACGAGGCGCAAGGTGTGCAACTACCCTATCTTCGCTGCCCTCACCGGCTACAGTACCCAAAAATGAAAAAAAAAAAAAAATTACCAACTGAAATCAAAGAAAGGGTATCTGGAGGGAAAGATATGGAGGAGCCATCCTGTCCGTCTCGGACTCATGCGATGGCTTCAATGAGCGTGATCAGGTAGGAATTGATAAACCGTGATATCTCCTAGCCCGGGATTGAGCGGTCGGCATGTCAGCCAGCGTGCCTCCGGACGCGTGCGACGACAAAGGTACTTGAAGAGCTGAAGGTATGTCCAAAGATTGTCGGGCTCCTTGGTGCCCCGGGAACGTAGTGGGATCATCTGGGTCCTAGGTGCACGGAAATAGTAAGAAATGGCACACAAGGACACACACAAGTGCAGCGCCATGAGGCACAAAAACACGTACGTAGAACTTCATCGTTTGTGCCACTGGTGATCCGGTTGACGTCTGCGCAACCATCCCATCATTTAGCACGGGCTGGGGTGCATCGACGCCTGCGGACACCACCTGTGGACGTCTTCCTCGCAGATAAAGAATTACAGCAACGGCGATGGAGATGGCCGCTATACCCCCGACGACGCCACCCGCGATGGCACCCGCGTTTGAACTCTTGCCTCCAGAGCCTGGTGAAGACCCTGTGATAGATGGGGTTGGGGTGGTCGGGATGGTCGGGATCATGATCGTCGACACGCCATTGGGGCCAAAAAATGTACCAGGACCGTACTCAGGTTTGTCTATGCCAAACGTCGGTGAGTTCGTAACGGAGGGAGAAAGAAAAGATAGGCGACATGATGCTCACCACCTGCGTGATACGCTGCGTTGGAGTCCCAACTTGAAGTATTCTCTTTCTGGAGTATTTTGTGACTACGTTGCCATAGAAGAAAATCTTAAAAGACAAACTGCGACATCGAGAGTAGCCCAGTGAGGGACATATACACCCGAAGGGACAGGGTTTGGGAACCTGGGGGCCATAACCTCAATGTCAAATGCAACAGATTCTCTGCCGCCATAGGAACTCACTGCGCAGGAGATAGAGTAGATGTGCAGTTGACCATATATACAGAAAAACTATGTGAAAGGATAGATCCATTAGCTCCAGGGAATTGAGAAAGGAAACAATGTGATCGCACTCCTTCGATATCCCTCCCTGGCATGCGGCGCATGCAGCGACGAGCGAATATCCGATTGCACTGCACTGGCACTTGTCGTAGGTACCAGGAGAGGTATTCGGGCCCGGGTATGTGGATCCTGGGGATAGTGGTTGGATATTAAAAGCTACACAAGGTAGATGAGTCCACAATGCCCACACACGCAATCAGCCAAAAACTCACACCCGTAATATGCAGCAAACAGGTATCCAGCGACTAGGCATGGACTTTGGCCGACAGAGTTGAAGGTCTAGACACAATACCATCAGATCGATGAGGGCCAAAGAAGGTATTGTCGGCGTCGGAACCACAATGCACATACCCATGAATAGGAGTCCACGGTGCAGACCGCAGTTACGGCAACCTGGGCGACAACAGAGGCGGAAAGGAAGAGCAAGGAGACGAGTGGTGCAGCGACTGGGAGGACTCGGACGGCCATTCCTTATCCGATAGCCTTGC
>QFEZ01000452.1:17196-38920 GCA_003316425.1 Russula lepida | reverse complement strand
GGCCAGTCCAAGCCTTAGAAGTCTGAGATGCATAAGTCAGATAAATGAAGAGAATCAGCCCAGTCAGGATATGAGTCTTTAAGCAAGATAGAGAGTTGTCGATGTGAAGCAATGGGGATGAGCACACAGGGAGTTTCAAGAACAAGGAGCTGGATAACATTACACTGAGTGCACACTGTGCTATTTATCTCATCAGGATTTTGGAAATTTTCTTAAACTGCTTAAAGTTGCCTTAAGTTGCCTTAAGTTGCTTAAAATAATGGTAATCTACTTAAACATGATTTAAGAAGACTTTAAGGAGGCATTAAGTACCATTAAGACATTAAGAAATTTTCCTTTTTTCTGATGCTAGTTACAAGCCTGCCTGTACTAATGTAATATGCTAGCAATAACAAGTGATCAAAGGTCCAAAATGAGGTAATGTAATGGGTAAAGTATTGAGTGTTGTATGTAACAGGACATGTGCCTGTGATAAGGCACAATTGTGTTGTGGCCATCACATTTGCTATGACAAATGGTCAGCTGCTTGCCAGAGTGAATATAATGTTATATAGTATCAAATAATGAGTGAAGTTGGTAGAAAGGTAAGAGGGACATGAAATGCAAGGTGAATGAGTTGGAGAGTGGGTAAACAGTAAGTGTCTATCATGGGGATGAGGTGGTATCGTAAGTGAGCACAAAGCCCACTAGGGGTGGAAAAAATTGGTTGGAAACACATAAGTGAATCCAAGGAATTGAGGGCACATCTATCCCCATGGGTTCTGCCAAGCAGCATCCTCACATTTGAATATTCACCACTTTTCCCCTCCTGTTCTATGCTGAAAGCTCTCTGTCATTGCCAAGAGTGTAGTGGACCAACCCAAATGTTATTATCATATTTTGGGCCCACAATAGCAATGCAGGCAGGATTGGAATCACTTCCCACTACGCTGGGCCTGACATCCGGTTGTTCATGGCCATCCATGTACACCCCTTTCCTCAGTTCTGTGTGCCTCCATCCAAGCTTGCAAAGCCATCTCTGAGCCATGCGCAATGACAGGCCACTTCCCCTGAACATGTATTCAAGTGATGGGAGGATCCACTTGTTAAGAGCACGATGAAATCATGCAGCAGTGACATCACCAACTGGCAGGTCCAATAGGTGAGTCCTCACTGCCATCTGTACTCACTCATCATTCAACAAGGATCTGCTGCCATCTCCACCTCAATTACTGGCTGGGAGGCATTCGAACAGCTGATAGTGCCATGCAAGGAACCAAATCTGGCAAGCAAAGTGGACTCCTGCGCCATTGTGCCATTGCCATGCAATCTTCTGGCTCACAACAATGCATCCAACTCCCTTAATCCAAAGAGTAGCAAAGTTCCTGAGGATCAGGAACTTATTGATGCAACTCAGTGAGTCATGCCGTTTATGTGCCATTGCCAGATCTGATTTAATTCGGTCTCACAGTTCATGCCAGTCATGGATGTCCTCCTTCGGTTCAGAGCCACCTGCATCCATAAAGATGTTGATGTCATCCTCATCCTCGTTTCCCTCACCACCTGCTCCCTCAAGCCCAAGTGAGTCCAGTTCATGACCAGACCTGGGTGCATCATCATTACTATTGGACCCGCTTCCAAACTGACTCAGTCCCTCAGGTTCAGGTGATGGATCGCCAGTGGATGGTATGCTAGATGGCACAGGAGATGGTGCAATCAATGGATTGCAAGATGACATGGGGGACAGCATGACCAACTGCATGTGGGACAATGCCACAGATGATGCCCTCAATGTGGCAGTGGACAAGATTTGTGGTGGGGGTGTCAAGGTCAAGGATACTGGAGATGAGTGGGATACTGTGAACATGAAATCAGTAAGTGTTGTTTGACCTCTCCGTGCCCTAACGTGTTGGGGGCATCATTGTGTCCATTCCGATTTTGCAGCAATATCTGGGCCATGATAATGGCTCTTTCTTTTCCCTGAATACCAGTAAGTCATCTTGCATCTTCAGTCTTGAAGCAAAACTGATCATACCTGTTTTTCTATCAACTATCTTCCTTTGCTCCTTCAGGGGGAGCCAGTCCACATCACATGTGTCACAATCATCCAGATTAACCATCATATTAATCATTTCGCCGCTCATTTCACTCTCTCCCCCATAGGGGAGATTGTCTTCCATCTCAACATTGGCATCAGATGCACAATCATCCAAGGCCAATGGCTTCAAGCCCATGTGAGGATCCCATACATCAGGGGTGCCAGTATCATCATCAAGATCAGCATCATCTGAAGGCCAATCACAAGATGACCTTGGACATGGAGCCGGAGCCTAAGCCTGTTTGGCCAGGCCTTTATCTTTCACCCTTCATCATTTTCGTGGGTAGCCTTGGGGACAACTTTGTGGCTTCATGTGGGATGGAGTGGGGCAGGGGCAGAGACACTGATCTCAGGTTTGATGCCATGCTGGCATCATCTCAGGCTTTCTATTCTGTACCATTTGTGATATTTGATGTATTGATGTATTACTGTACTATACTTCTAATGTGATAGTGTTGCACATGTGTGCATGCATATCTGCTTTATCACATCATGTGGTGGCTCACTAATCCACTATCACATGGTTTCTCCACACTCTCCTCAATTTTTTTGGGACAATCAGAGACCAGGATTGGAATCAGTTAACCAAAAGGAGATGATTGGCATAGTTTCCATGCTGTGGGCATCAAATTTGAGTTTGGACAATATTTTTTGAGTTCATTTTTTCAAAACCTCTTTTCTGGGCCTTTCAAACAAAAATAAGCTTGAAATAAAAATTGTTGATTTTGGCTGTCTGGCACTGTAGTCCACCTTTTTGTGACATTATGTAAATGCATGGGTAGTCTGCTTGGGAGGGCTAGCTCTAGTCCTAGTGATGCTACAGCCTTGATTAGGGTTTCTGCTGCTTTGAGCCCCTCCTTTGTGAAGAGCCATGTGTCATTAGAATCGTCCCAGTGTGGGTGGTGCCAGTTGAAGTCACCTAGCCAGAGTGTGTGTGTATCTCCTTCTGTGGCACATTCCATCCAGTCCAGGTGGGTGCTGTGGAAGTGTGTTAGCTCCTTAATGGTTTTATCACTACCTCTGTCATTGTAGATATTATATATTACAATCTTGCCCCAGTTGCCTTTGAGGACAAGAAGCATGATGTCGCCTGAGGGGAAGTCAATTTGTTCCCAAGAGTCAGTGGGGATTGTTGATCAGATAAGGGTGAGAGTTCAGGTTTTTTTGGGATGGGAGCTATGTGTGGTGGGGTAAACTGAAATCCAGTCCTTAGAGGCAATAGAATTGTTAAATGCGTTGATGGCAGGTTCCTGCGGTGCAATTATGCTGATGTTATGGTTGACTAGAGTATTGTTACTTAGGAGGGTATGTTGACAGGTGGGCAATTTGTTGATGTTCTGTTGCCAGATTACTACTTTTCATTGTTGCTCCTAATCTAGCTCCATCCTCCAGCCATGTAGAGTGAGTTATTGCTCCAGCCTAGAGATTCTTCTATGGCTGCCATATCAGTTTGCTCTAGTGTCGAGTTAAGCTCAGCTGCATCTGAGAGTTTGCCCTCCTCTCATCTGTGGCCTAGTGGGACCAGGTTTGGTTGCATTCTATTGAGTATTTTGTCCACTGCTCACTCCTTCTCTTTACCCTTTTGTTTGTACAGGATCCTTTTCAGTGAGCACCCAAGTCCAGGTCTAAGATTGTTGCTGGTGGTGCCATTAGAGAGGTCATTGACTGCCAGATGCTTCACATCAGGAAAAAGGAAATTTCCTTAATGTCTTATTGCATCCTTATAGTACTTAATACCTCCTTAAAATCTCCTTAAACAGAGTTTAAGTAGGTTCACACTTTTTAAGAGTATTTTAAGTAACTTAAGCCAATTTTAAGCAGTTTAAGGAAATTTCCCTTTTCCTGATGCAGAAAGTGCTCCTCAAGTGGAATTCTGTTAGGCCTGGTGGTGAGCATCCAGTCCTGGTCAGTGGGGAAGTAAGGCATGTTATTTTCTGGGTATCTGTCATTGTAGGTTAGGCATCTGCATTGGAAATTGGGGCAGGCCCTGTCCCAGCTGGCATGTGTGTTAGCTTTGCAGGACACACAGTATAGTTTACCACTTCCTTTGCAGTTGCTTGTTTGGTGGTTCTCTCTGCAGGTGCCACATGTGTCCACCAGTGCTGAGCAGTCTTGGGTCTTGTGCTCCCAGCCTCAACATTTGAGGCATTGTAGGGGTTCTAGCTTAGATTTTTCCCCTCTTACCCTGACTCCACATACATCTATTCTGTTTTTGATGACTTGATTGGCCGTGTCCACTGCAATTAGTGTGAGTATAGCATGCACCCTTGTCTGGCCAGCCCATCTCCTCATGGTGGGCTTGATCCATCTGGCCTTTTGAATCAAGTATTCCAGTAGGTTGTTCACTTCCTCTAGCTCTCTGTGATGTGGCCTGTTGTCTGGGTCAAAAGTGGTAGGTACTGAACATAATAGAACATGGTAACTCCTGTCCCTGATGAACACACCAATGGCAAATTTGTTGAGGATTTTGTATTCATTTTCCAGGGATTTAATCCAGGTGGCTGCTTCTTTCAAGTTGAAGAGAAGTAACAGCAATCTGTCTTGAGTCCTTGTGATGCTGTCTACTCTGATTGGGTCTGGACAGGAGTGGTCATCTATGTTCACAAGGATTTGGTTTGCCTTGTCTTTGAGCTCTAGGAGGCTTGTGCCGAGGGTTGCATTGTTCTCAGCTGAGCTGTGGCCTATCAGAACTTGTTTGTCCTTCCTTTCTAGGTCGCTAAGGACTTAGGGTTGGCAATGAGTCTGTTCTGGCTTGCAGGATTGGCTAGTAGGGCATCACGGTATGTCATTGTGGTGTTCACAATTTTGTCTGTGGCATCTGTGACCTTGTCTACCTTTCCCTCTATCTCTTTGGTGGATGTTTGTAGGTTTTCCAACATTTTGCTCAGGGTGTCTGCTGAGGTGAGTAGCAGCCTCTGGCCTGATTGAAGGTCTGTGATTTTGGCATCAAGAGAGCTGTGGATGTTGTGGAGTTCAGTGCTAATTTGCTCATGGAGAGCTTTAACTGTGGTGATGACTGTGGATGCACCTTTGCCCTCCTCCTCCTCATTCACCTTCCTCACCAAGTCTGCCACTTTGATCAATGCTCCTTTTACTTGTTCCTGTAGGCTGTGCTTGGCTACGATTTGCTCTAGCATTTTAGCAATTTTGAGTAGAACAGCAGGGGAGGTTGTGAGGGCTTTTGCCTGCCAGGGGGCAACAGAATTTGCCCAGGGATTCTTCACTGGCGCTATGGTGGGCTGCTGGGGCTGTGATTCTGTTGGCTTTGTGGGTAGGTCTTGACTTGGATGGGAGGCTTTGGTGACCATAGAATGTGTTATGATGCATGTATTCTCTATGGAGGGGGGGGGGTCACTGCAGGTTAGCACCCATTCTCTGCCCTGCTGGGGGCAATGGCATTGTTACTTGTTGTTTTTACTGAAGAGTAATAGGCTTGTGGAGATATATGACGGTGCTTTAGATAAGGAATATATAGATTACTATCACTAATCTAGCTTCCACACTCTTTTGGTGAGTATTAAGCCGCGGAGGTGGTGGTTGCTGTAAAAGGAAAGTCCCTTTTACTTATTTACTTATTTACTTGTGTAAGTGAAAAAGTAAAAAAGTTTTTGTACAATTTACTGATGTATCGAGTTTTCAAAATTCTACCCATTTTCAAATCTAGCCGCGCCAATGATAGTATAGTACAGTATAATAGGCGCCATCCCTGCACTGATTTCAGGCAACGTTCTCTTCTCGAGATCAACGACACCTTGCATAATTCCTTCTCTGAAAGGTCTTTGAGATCTTGGGGCATTGCCACAGAACGGTCAAAACCTCATGACAACATGGCCAACTACAGTATTGTGGGATAGTATTCGATTCCTTACCAGTGAGTCCTGACCCCATGCATAGTTTTGTGCGCGGTGCTGAACGGGTATTGTTGTGCATTGAGGTTAACCACAGGGCCTTGGACAATCCAAATTATAATAGGGGCTTTCAGGCCAACTTGAAGATGGGCCGGAACACAACGCCCCTGTAGCCCTCACCCACCCCTCACTCATGAGACTCAAAGACCTCGTTCAGAATATTCCAGAGCAGGTACTTAAAATCAACGAGGTGATCAATGACAAAACTTGTTTCGTCGAATGTGTAGGGGAAGAAGACAAATCCAACTGGGCTACATTCAGGAGCTCAATTTGGGGGAATCCATTGGCATTAGGGTTCGAGTGGCAGTGGGAGGTCGACACCGTCACACCGTTGGATGCGAGCGGGGGAGTGGACGCACAGCAGGAGGTTAAGATGGACATTGACGCGGATATCGAAGCCGAGGGAGATGACAGACCCCCTTCCGAGGATGCACCTGCCACCATCATGGATCTTCCTGGGAGCCTTCCCGATGTGTGGGGTCTCCAGAGCCAAAAGATCTTGGTACGCGCAGAGTACGAGCAGGCCGAGCAAGCAGCTCTGAAGGCAAATGAAGGCAACTACGATGCGTTTCTTGTCGGAGGACAAGCTGGGATTGGTCTGCCCCTTTCATTCCTTGTCCATGTCCGACAGATCCTAATCCTCAATCAGGAAAAACAATCTTTCTGCTTTGGGTCCTCCTCCGGCGCCTTACGCTTAGGCTCCCTACCGCACTACAGATTTTCTCCGATGAAGCAGTCCTTTTTCACGAAGGCGGAACATCCTTCTTTAAAAACCTCACAAATAGCGATACCTATCTGGAGTTAGAATCCGCGAATCCTCAAAGTAAGATCTGGGTGCTTGTTAACTCGAACAACGCCCTCGATGAACCCACGGGAGTGTTCTGCATGGGCCGTCCCTTCTTCGTCCTCCAAATGGCGTCGAGTGGGACTGGCTTCGAGTGGGTCAAGGAAATTTATTTCGATCGCTTTTATATGAAGACGTGGACCCTTTCTGAGGTCCTCCAGGCGTATGAGGCTTCATCATCATGTGTTCACGACACTGACTAGTTTTGCAGCCGCCCGTTTATGGGGCTCTCACACGGCGGTCCGCACGATGAATCCACAGTGCGGTTCTTATACGATACATACAGGGCACCTCCTAGGGAGTTGGCCCTGTATGGTAACAGGCCAGAGACGATCCGGATGATGGTCGAAACCCAAGTCGAGGATATGGATCCCGACGCCGTGCGAAACGTTCTTCGATCCGCCAACTCCGACCAATGTTCCCACCTAGTCTTTCGCATAGAGCCCTCGGATTGCCGATTCCGGCCTTGTAAGACGATTGCCTCGTCATTCGCGTTTAATTTTCTCTGGAACAGACACCTCAGGTCTCAAATTTCTGACACCGCACACTTCTACGATCTTTTTTGCGAAGGTGGCCTGGACATGGCCTCCTCCGCTGGATGGATATTTGGATTCCGGATGCACGACTTACTTACACAGGGCTATCCTATGAGTTTGTTTCCCATTGGTCGTGCTAGGAGCATGAGCACGAAGTTCGATGTCTACAACGACTACACCAACTCCCATAACGAAGGAAACGCAGAGCACTTCCAGTTAGCTGAATCACAGGAAGAGACCCTAGGTCAAGGGATCAAGGTCAAGGTCAACCAATACTACCGTCCTACAGCCCCAAAATTTCCCTCTATCGATTCTGTGCTCCTTATCCATCCCCCCAATAGCTCGCCCATCTTGCTCATGTTCCAGTTCACGCGAAGGAAGGATGAGTATGATGCAAAAGAGGACGGTTTGAACCAAGTCGATGGGCTGAGGGTCCCTCGGGGAACCCGTAAGTATCTTGTGGTGGTGACCCCTTCTGGTGGAGAGCCCAAAATACAGCTCCCCATAGGGCGGTTTGAAAACGAGCATGTGCTTGTGTATCATCACCCTGTTGAACGACGCACGCTGTTCCCGCTCGCATGAAGTAAAAGTCCTCCGAACCTAGCCTTCTTGTAACACTTAATCATATGTACCGTATTGCATTCGATCGTTCTTGTATCATGTTACAAAATTAGACCCTACATTTGCATCTGCGACTCGGAAGTCGTCGGTCCATTCCCCTCTTTCCTCTTTGTCTTTTGTCTTCCTTGCAATTTTTCTCTTTGGTCGATAGTTTTATAATTGCAGCAACTACGTTAGACGATATTGATCACTGGCAGTCGGATAAATTCTGTCAGCCCTGCGGTGATTGTAGTAACATCTTGTGAACGTTGACCTTCCTTCTCATGCTTCTGTCCAAAGCCATCATCGTCCCCTCTCACATTTACAGCATTTGAATTGTTTGGCCTCAGATGTAACGTACATCCCACAAGCCGCCAAGCAGTCTGGAGCAGCCACCTTCACTGAGGGTCTGTCATTACCACCACCACCGCCTACCTCAGAACTCGGGACTCCGCCGTGATTCAGCCCATGTTACGTCGCGGCAATGAGTTCCAAGCGCCATCAACTCTTCTTTCCATCGAGACCTCTCTAGCACAGTATTAGATGATGCCCCCAATAACTCACCATTGGTCAATAATCGCTGGCTTTCAGGTTGTTCCTTGAACCTTCGGAGGCACGGACATGTGGAGTGTGGATGTAGAGTGTGGCCCGTGGGTAGGGCTTACGTACTACGTACGCAACCGTGACAAACAATCTCTCCGCACTCTCTTTCGCTTCATCACATTGTCCCACTGTACAAATCATGAACACCCTATTAGTTATGACAATGCCTCATGACCCCCATCTTTCGCTTCCTCTCGCTCCGAGGACTCGGTACTCGATATGTTAGGCCGAGAGACATCAACACTTTCCCCCGATCCATTCCTGATGTCTCTGGCATAGTTTCCTAGACTTGGTTGGAGCCCTTCTGGAACTTCTATCGGGGGTAAAATTTTGTAGTCTTCTGGACCTATTCACAGCCTTTCATCGCGGCGAGCTCATATGCCAAAGGTGCCTGCTTATCAAACGATGACGTAGTGTGGCTCGACCTACAAGGACTTTTATCCGGGAATGGGAGAACCTATTTTCAAAAAAGTCTGAGCTCGAATATCATGACCAAAGCTGAATGTGACCTTTGAAAGCAGGAGTCTGGAGTGTCTGGATGCCCGTTGGGGCCAATTTGAAGGCGTTCCCGTGGAACTGTGATGGTGGTATGTTCCCATCGAAGCTCTTCGGATCTTGCAACTTATCTGTTCCCTTTGCAGAACGTACGTCCCTCTTGTCTAGCTTCCTTTTGCGTGAAATGAAATCTGAGTCTGGTTTGGAAGCTGGTCTTCTGTCTTCACGGGTTCAGAATTCATTTTCAAGACTCCATTCACGGTGAGAGCCTGAGTTCTTCACCCGCTTATGTTTCCTTTGCTCTGTATTTCCTGTTATATCTCTCAGGTCTTTCCTTACTGATGTCACCAGAGTATCAGAAACCAAGCCTTGGGATCCTCGCTTCTGTTCAATTTAGACCATGGCTCTGGGGTGTGGCATGTCAGAATTCTAGCTGGGCACTATTTTACACGCCGCTTGCTTTTCATAGTGGTTTGATATTTTTGTGTCCCTGACGCTCGAATGACAGATATTCCCCGCGTCTATCGACCTAAGTTCTGGTGTCGTGCAGATCGTGTGACCCAACGGCGCTTCGTTGAGTTTTTTCCCCGAGGAATCTATGCACGGGACCAGGAGTAACGTATGCTGACACTGACGCCACCAGCTCCGTACATTGTTAGATTACGTATTGTCTCAGACCTCCAAAGCAAAGCATACGAAGCAAGGACCAAGATTGACAGACAGCCTCTGTAGCAATGGGCTACCCTCTGCTTGTTCTTGTAATGGTAGGGTCCGAAGGGCTGCAATACGTTTCATGGTTAACGGCTCACGGTACTAGTATTTGAGCTTTTGCGTTGCGTATGGTGGCCCAGAACTTTTCTTTGTCTTCAACGGTGCTTCCGACTCGGACCTCTCGATTTAGCAAGTGTTTTACGCAGTGCTTTCTACGAAAGATAACTTACGAGACGTGAAAGAGTCGTTGGCAAGCCAGGTACACAGTCCGTCTGTATGCATCGTACGTTGGTCTAGAATGATGTGCTACACCTTCGAAGCGGGACGCGCCGGGGGACGTCATTCAATCAGAATTAGGTGGTAACTGACGCCAACCGTCTATTCTTCTCCGCTTAAGTACAAATTGGACATGCAAGCCTCTCAGAAGCGCCATCTGGAGCGCTCGAATTCTCAGGAATGGCCGGAGCTACTGGAAGGCAAAGTCGAGTATCACAGTACAGTGTCAGGTTACATCAAGGCTAGGATGTGTTTGCTTGTGATAGGCGGCTAGCCCCATAGAGCTAACTCAATATTGCCTCCTTGCAAGCCTCCTGGTAAATTTGGATGCCGCAATCGCCGCTCAGAAAGAGACGCCGTGCACGAGGTGCGTACAAGTCCCGTGATATTACAGAGGACGCGCGTTCCTGACACCTAGTCGAGAGGCATTCCATTTCTCCCCCTTTCTCTATGCAGGGCAGGCTGCTGTAACCTCGAAACGGTGGCATTTGATAGTGTGATAGATCCGGTGATCAATGACGACCAACCTCCGGCCCAGTGGGCCGGCCAACAAGGATCAGGTGATTGTTTCGCTTTTCGCATGCCGGTGCCGTGTCTTATCCATCGCGCTGTTTCCGCGTGTCATTGCTCGATCCTGGTGTGTGGCATACTTCACTTGGCGGCATACCCGTCACCCGTCTACGTGCTCGAATGATGTATCTACTCCCCACTTCCTCCGCCTTCCCCGCTTCCCCGCATTCCACAGGCCGTGTTCGCAGATTAAGATTCTTATTTCCCGTGCCATGATCACGAGGGCTCGGTCCAACGTCTCTTACCAGTGAACCAAGCTGCGCATCTCCTCTTTACCATTTCACGACGCGTCCGCCTAGTTTTGTCTCTCGTAGATCTCTGTAAGGATGCAAGAGCTTCCGGAGCGCCACACGGGAATGACCAGTTTTGATCCGTTGCCACGGTTCACGACGCGTTCTACTGGTCGTGCGTGGCATTCTGCTTCGCGTCGCTTCTTTTTTCCGTTTCGTGTCGCCGCGTCTTGTGCTTCTATTCCATTCATTCCGGACCATCTCACTTCGTTTCGGTGAATCCCGTCTGCTCCGGTGGCTCACCTACCTCTCTTTCTCCCCTATATGCCCAAGTTCGCGCCTTCCTCTCTCTTACAGGGCATAATGATGGCAGCTCGGGCCTTTTACTGTCAAGTCGCCCACCTGTCCAAGCTGGCTTCCCGGGGGATGCAGAACCATGATGTGTCCACACCTATTCAACGCGGCCGCCGTTGTGCGTTCGCTCGCACGACTGTCGGACGGAAGAAAATGAGTGTTTACGGGTGAAAGCGGGTCGGGAGGAAAGGCCGAAGAGCATCCTCCGCAGTTCGAAATCTCATTTGTTGTTTGTATATTTCTCTACTTTTTGCCACGAAAGCGTTCATTTCGGGAAGTGCGACTACGAGAGAAGGTTGCGCAGTTTGTGAAGAAGGTTTAGAGGCCGTCCGGTTCCGCCTCACATGTAGGTTACTTCCAGTGGTTTTATCTACGATACTCGCCCTGTACAAGTACCGCTGGCAAAGAAACGTCGAAAAAACGTCGACAATTCCCCGTCGGCTCCGTTGCTAGCTCCGGCGGAAACCCAGACGGGGACAATGCGGTTGGCAACTGGCAACCATCTCCGCAGCAGCCTCAAGTTTGAATGACAATGCGACTAATGCTCGGAGAACCTTTTTTTCTTTATTTTTTTGAGTTGGCGCCTAAGTTTGCAGTTCACACTTTTCATATCACGAGTATATTGGCCACACACGCCGATGGAGTGAAAACCATGAGTTTCACCCCACACCGGCTTCGTGCGACATGAGTGCATGAGTACGCACGGACAGCGACACACGTTGTTCTACTCACACCCTCCAAGATCTAAGACCAACAATGCTGAAGGAGATTGTCAATCTTCTTCATCATTGTTTGTTTCGAGCTCCGCCATTGACTACGGACGCAGTTAAACCCCCCTGCGGTGTGCGTGCGCGTAGTACTGTATAGTATAGCCTTCCCAAAAATGATCGCTGGGGAATTTCCCCCAGAAAAGGCTCGCCGAGTGCCCGCACTCATGCCACTCATGGCGATGACAGCTCCCCGCATTCGGGTTCGGCGAGTTCCCTTCAGGATGTCGCTATCTGAACTGATAAAAAAATTTGGTTCGGACATGTGTACGTGGCGAAAGGTACTTGCATGCATGCATTTGACTGTATCGACTGCATCATACTCTACTTGTAAAAAAGAAGTGGTGGTTCTTGTGGCCCGGTGTCAGTCAGTTTCTGTTTGATGGGTGGTACCAGTAGTAACTTACTAGTGGTGGTGATGGAGTTCCCCGAATGCAGCGCCCAGACGCCAAGCACCGGGTAATGAACACTACAGAAGTTAATGGAGACAAGTACGGTACATGTACATGTACATGTACTGTATATGGATCTATGATCACGATCATGATGTGCGTGGATATGGGTGTGGGCAATGGGCATGTGTTTGTGGGGTCGTGGAAAGGAGGTTTCTCCTATACAGTACACAGATAGGCAGGCAGGCAGGCGAAGTCATATTGCATTGCATATTCGCGGCAGCAGTATATGAAGAACTGACTGACATCACACGTTCGGACACGGCGGCCGCGCCGGGCGCGGGCATGAAACCCTTCCTTATTTCCGAAGAACGAACGCGAAAAGTTTGAATTTACGGGTTCGTGATAGATGGGCTGCCACGCAGCAACTGAGCTCGAGGGAGAAGGTTGGAAGAGGTTGGAAGGAAGCGAGTGGCGGGGGGAGAAGCTCCACTTTGTTGCCGTAACGTAACGCGCGCGGGCGGAACAAGGCGGCGTTCCCTTTCCAAGTTCCGGTTGGTGCCAGCCAGTGTGCGTGTGTACGTGCGTGCGTGTATGGTGTCGGTGCCTTCATTTCATTTTTTTTTTTTCATTTCACTTCTCTCCCCATCCATTGACTTTTACTTTGGGTTTACCCGACCCGAACAAGAGAACAACAACAAAACACAGAACGCACGTTCGCTCATCTTTCCCCCTTCCCCTTCCCCTTCTTTTTCTTTTGTTCCATCATATCATATCATATCATACGGCAAGTTCCAGTTGAGAGCCTGACGAAGTAAAGTATGTGGTGTCCAATTGGAATTGGAACTCTACAACACAGGATACATTGTCATTCTCATTGGCGGCCGAACGCCTGAACTTGAACTTACCTTGACTCGTCGTAGTACACGCCACTATCGCTTTCCCTAATACTATCCCCCACGGGGGTGACGCAATTTCATTGTTCCTCCTATCTTGCCGATAAACGTTACTGTAAGCGGCGCATATCATACATGTGTCCGTGTCCGTGTCTGCGTGGATGGAGGGATGTATGGATATCGGGCGGACGCGACAACTGTATATCCATCAACCAGCCGGCGCCTAAGAGGCATGCGTACAATGCGTGCATTGTGCGTGCGTTGCGCCATGTCTTCGTATCACGCCTCAGGAAGGTCTCAGGTCTCAGGGGGTTACCCGAGCGAGTCCCGAGTTCCTGGTAGGCACGGGCTTCTCTTTGCAAGAGGAAAGAAAAGGCGAGCAACCCAAACACCACACGCCGTGCCAGGTGCCTTATCACTGGGCTGGCCATCATCACGCGCCGCCCGCCGCTCCGCGGGCAGTGCCGCGCCACAGACAGACAGTACATGTACATTGTACATGTACATGCTATTTAAGGCAGTTTATTGCCTGTTGCGCGCTTTTTATAGCTTATGGTAGGTTTGGCTTTGGATATTGGCAGTAGGGTCGCGGGCCACTGGCAGCAGGGGTGCGTGCGTGAATACTGCTGCTGCTGCTGCCGCAGTCTCAAAGGCGGCAACCCCTCTCTAACCATCCCGCAGTTTCGTCCTTGCATCCTCGGTCGGGTCATTCATTGATGAGCCAACTGTGTCTGTGTCTGCTGTGTCTGTGTCTCGTAGTGCACTCGCTTCACGGCACAACAACGAGCACGTGTACGTGCACTTTTTTTCTTTTCGTCAGAGACGGAGACGTTGGTCTCTGCAACGAAACACAGCTCCATTGGTTCCTTTCCTCCGAAGCGCGAAGCCCAAGTCCGAAACCTAAGACGCAGCAACATAGAGAAAGAAGCTTACTCCTCCCCCAAACCCACGGACGTAAGAAAAACTGTCGATTGCTTGTTCGCTGTCACCATTCTCCTTTCGCCTGTCCCCAAAAACTTACCCTGACGCGCTGACACGTAGTACAAGAGTAATAATGCCATATTACAATACAAACTGCCATATAAGTTAGCGCTCCATACACTGTACCGGTCTCAAGCGCTCTCGTCTGAAGTGTATCTTCCTCACCACTTACTGTAATGATTGAACGACCATATTGTAGTGAGGTGGGCAAAAAATGAAGCCACATTGATCCGCACCGCGGCTTTTCCGCAAGAAATCCCGAACGGTTAACCCATTACCACAAGAGGCAACTCTCTCCCCGCCTCAGTCCTCTCCACCAATACCAATATCAATGACACTTTGGGGGGTTGGAGGACTTTGAATATTTGAATGAAGACGAAGCACCACCAACACCGCAGGACTCAGCGTGGCCGCCTACCACCCCCAAACGTACCTCTCCACAAATGGGAGGCTAATAAGTATAACCCATCAAATTTTCGTCATCACCATCATCGTCATCATGACCGTCATTTTTTTTTTTTTCTTTCTCCTTACTGCAAAATGAACTCGAGTAACTTACTACTGTAAATGAATGAAAAGGTGTCCGCTCGGCTAGGTCCGAGTGTCCCCACGGAGGTTACTTTTGCCAAGTAAAAGCAGCGACCAGCTACGCACGGGCCGTCCCTGAAGGCCTGAAGATCGGGCGTTTAACGATCCAGCGCTCAGCCACTATCGATGGCATACTTTCCTTTTATGCACACTCTCATTTACAAACTTTCCTCAGTTGGACAGAGTCGCATATCGATGGCCCTGCTTCGCTCATTTTGGAGGCGGGGAACGCGCCGAGCAGGGGCTGGCACTTTTTGCGCTTAGTATGTTCTGTACTCACTGAATTCAGGTATTAGTGTTAGGATTTCAGAGCAAGTTAGTGGTAATTGGAAACAGAAACAGAAACAGACAATACAACCCTTGGTCCCTTTGGCCTTTACCTCATCCTCTCCCACCACATTAATTGAAACGGATATTTTATTCTAAATACCGCTGCACTTGTACTTGAGTACCATACCCCCTTTGCATGTGATATATTGGCGTCGATTCCATAATTAGATGTCGTATTGCGTATTGCGCGTGTATATCGAAGCGAGTGGTAAGCGGGGAGTGTATCTCGGTCTTGGCTCGAGCCCTAGTAGGCACGACAGACGAACCCACAGGGGGAAAGGAGTCACTCACCATCTAACTAGGCAGGGATTAGTTGGATCGGAAGATGTGGTGCGAAACAGCACAGGGTCAGGAGCCAGTGCGAGGGCAACAAGAGTACATTTCTAGAGCAGGCAGGCACACGACAAAAGCGCTCGTGCGTTGTTTTTTTTTTGTGAGGACGGCGTATGATGGATCGCCATTGGGGATTGGTGGATTAGGGCGTTTGGTGCGGGATTTCATAACGCCTGGGTATGCACGCGTATATTATACGCATTCGCGCGACGCACATCTGATGATTGCTAGGAGTGGATGGTGATAGGTGCCTTCCCCGCATATGACCTTCATCACGCGCGCACGCATATATGGTTGTTCTTGGCTAAAGAGGAGGTGAGGGCATGAGACTGTGAGACATGAGAAAAGATTTTCGCGGACACCGGACCGTCCTTGCCAAATTGGGAGGGTACTGAGAGCGCTGGCAAATTAGCCGGTTTTGGAAAGGAAATGTAGACACGGCAGGAGAGAGTACAACGAAGTAGTCGCCCGACGGGGCGTCAAAGTGTCAAGCAAGTCGAGGCGAGGTGTTAGTACAGTGTCTAAATGAGGGAATGACAGTTTTTGAGATCCCGATCTCACCTCAAGGTTGGCCGCATGATGGTGAGTGGTAGGAACAGCGTAGGAAGAAGCGGAGAGGTATAGATAGATAGGTCGAGGAATGTGTCAGGGTTTGCAGGAACGATAGGGTCGAGGGTTCTCTGGGGAAGCAGGGAGATGGGCGTGTGAGATCAGAATCGTGGCAGTATTCTGGATTGGAAGTGAGCGGCTAAGCGATGGAGGACGGGTGTGTGCAGTGACCGTCTGAGGGAGGGTGGCGGGAGGTCGTCCGCGGAGAGATTCGTGTGAGTTGGGAGAAGCAGATGACCTGCCTCGAGGAGACTGTCTGATGAGCCCTTCCATCGGCCGGATTCAAGTCGGCTTGCATCGGAGTTTCGAATACAAAATATGTCGATCGAAGCATCTGCCCAGCGAGATCTGCTCTAACTTACTTGTTATACTCCTCCTCTCCTCCCTCCTCCTCCCTCTCCCTCCCTCTTCTTTGTCCTCGCCCCTCTCCCTCCTACCGTCATCCTTAAATGCCATCTATCTTGAATCTCAAGTTCAAAGTCGGTCCCCACCTTCTCTCCTCTCATGCTCGACATTGAATCCTTTCTCCCCGTCACCCCTCATCCTTTCCAGGGCAACAAATCTTTCATCGCTTTCTCTAACCTTGGCGATGCAGATGCTCTCACAAAGACGTGGAAGGTACGTCTTCTTGTCATCTCTCGCCACCCGTCCTTCTTTAATCCCATCCACATTTAGGTGTGCACCAAAGTCGCCAGTTTTCTCGAGCAGGGGCAGCGTCTCGAGAATCTCAGCTGGCGTCTATGGCATCTCCAAAACCTGATGGTCGATGTCGACAGTGCCAAGTCGAAGCGAGAGTTCAAGAGACTGAGCAAGGTGATGGGTGACAAGCTCGACAAGGAGAAAGGCCGGTCCGTTCTTTCCGCTTCACTTGACCGTAACCCCCCGCCCTAACGCCCTCTTTGCCCCTGCCATGCGCCATGTCCCTTCTAATTGCCCTTTTGCTCGCTCGTCATCATATGTTCCAGGAGCATCGAAGAGTTGGAAGCGCCCGGTTTCAAGCGTAATCATTCAACCGACATCATCAGGCAGCGTGCCGCAGAAAAGGAACGTTCCCGAGAGGCCAACGTCAATGGCCGTCCTGGCACAATCAAGCGCATGCAATTCACCTTCTCAGTCGATCAACCGACTTCAACCGCTTCTGCCGTCCCTGTCCAGAAGCCGGATCTCAAGCCCTCAGCCGAGTTCAAAGACAACGTCGCTCGCCGAACTCGTCCAATCACCCGGTCTACTGCCACTCAAGAAGACACCCAACCCGATTCGTCCTCCATTCCCTCAGATTCGGCAAATGACAAGGACACCTACCACATCCAGCACGACCCCCAAGATGCGGAGGACACTGCCACCATCGCCGCTGCCACAGCCAGTGCTTGTGCTCAAGATGCCTTGCTTCGCTTCCCCTCCATCTTTTCTACCGACTTTGGTCCCTCTGCTCTTCTCTTTCCTACCCCCACCATCACGAACCCGATGAATTATGGTGAAGGCGTCCGTCACACTGTCCCTACTTCTGACTCTTTTGACATCATCCGCCCAACCATCGAGCTCCCTCTTGACGAAATCCTCATGGAGACCGGCGACTGCTCCGAGGCGTGGCCAATGCCTGTCTACCCTCCCGTCTCGACCACTGATCCCCAGTCTCAAGGACGACAGCTTGAACTGGCACCAGATATGAAGAATGACGCATACGAACACCAACATCCCGCTTTTTCTCAAGCCCACTTTGCCCGACGTGCCTCGCAACAGGAACAAACCGTGTCTCCTGCAAAACTTGGCCATGGCAATGATACTCCCCCAGGTCCTGGTTTATCACGACCGACGCTCAGTGTCCGTACCCAAGGTGCGACCACGCGCTCCTCTGGCCCTGGTGCAAGCGTTACCAATGTCTCGACGTCTCTCCCGCCGCCAGGGACAAATGGCAACAATGCTCCTGGAGGTGTCAAGGCTGAGTGCTCAAATTGTGGTGCCACCCATACACCCCTTTGGCGTCGCGGATTGAATGACGAGCTCAACTGCAACGCCTGTGGGCTCTACTGTAAGCTGGTAAGTGTTCCGTTTTAACAAGTCTCCATTGCATTCTTAAATGCGTGACATAGCATAAGCGTCCGCGTCCGAAGAGCATGCGGAACAACCATGGTGAGGGACGTTCTCAGGCGGCACCTCGTCAAGAGTCCTCTGACATCATTGGTGCGCTACTTCCTCTCAAGCTCAAATCATTTTTTCAATGTAAGCTAATCGCTTACAGCACAATGTTACAACTGCCACACGACCGCCACGCCGCTTTGGCGCAAGGATGACGAAGGCAAGACTGTGTGCAATGCGTAGGCATTCACCTACTTTCAACTCTTGAATGTTGCTTACCACGTCTTTACTGTCAACGTGTAGTTGCGGCCTATAGTAAGTCCTGCAACGCTTTCGTATTAGCGCCTCTTGGGGCTGATCTGTGACATCTTTGCAAAGTTTCAAACTGCATGGTTCTGCACGCCCAATCTCGATGAAATCGGACGTGATTCGCAAACGCTCCAGGCATGACGCTCGCCGCGGTAGCAGCGGTAGTGCTGGACATGGTGGTGGACACAGCTCCGAGACACCCTCCGCGAGTCCGGGCGCATCACGCCGTCCGTCTCCCAATGGAGATATGGATGGTGGTGTTTCGCCTACGCTCGGCAATCTCGGCGCGTTTGACGACGTCGACGTCGATCCTGCCAGTAATCACAACATGGTCCATCACAGAGGCAGGGGATTTGAATACATGCCACCAACGCAAAGTGAATTGGTTGGCGCTCTCGGCGACAGTACTGCGTACAGCTACCCTGGACTCAATTTGTCGAGTTTCCCGGGGCCCTATCACCCTGATCTGCTGTCCCAGCTGTATTCTGCGGACTACAGCACCAACGGCGGTGACACGTCAGAGGGCGAGAACGGTACCGGGATGCGTGTGGCAAAGCGAAGACGGATGAGTGACGACTCCGTGACGGAACCGCCGAGCTCGGCCGTCTCTTTCTCGTCTTTTGGAGACGGCAGTGGCTTCTCGGCGAGCAGTGCGACGTCTGCTTCAGGGTCGGCACGACACTCGATGGAGTTTTCTTATTCCGGCTCCAGCAGTTCACCGTCTAACGGTTGTGGCAGTCCAAATGGTGGGAGCTGTACCGTCCCTAACGGTAATGGCAACTCGGGCGCAGGCAGATACTACAGCGCGTATTGGCACCCACCCATGCTTCCTCAGCCGCATGGGTCACCATTCATCCATCCCCCGATGCTCCCACCGACGTGCGGGGCCGAGAGCGATGTACAGATGGACTTTTTGCATGGCCAGCCGGGGATGAACGAGGGCGACCATTTCCTCAACCCATATATCCATCCCCCAATGTTGCTCCCTGAGCCCCATCCACCCATGTTCCCTAGCGACTGGTCAGGTTACCCTACGGACGGAGTCGGCGGTGGCGCAAACGGGTTCTAGGCGCTCGAGTCGCGGGGTTTTTTCACCCACTGCTGGCCCCTTACCCTTTCCCTCACGGTTGTCTTTTCATTCATCTCATTCTTTTCCGCACACTCCAACTCATGGGTCTGTTTTGTTCCGCTCCGGTCATAGCAAGAATCACATTGCATTGTTGTGTTTAGAGAGTTTCTACGCCCTTTACGATCACCCGTCACGATACCTTCATCTCTGTACGTTTTACCCTTTGCTGCTCCTGAGCTCCCGAGGCCCCCATGACACATGGTTGCATTTATCCTTTTCAAAAACTCACAGTCCCATTTCGGCCCACCTAGTCTGTACCATTTCCTACTCTCTCTCTCTCTACGCTTGTGTTATTCGTTTTCCTTATTGTTGTTCATCTTTCTTTTATCTCAACCGTGCTCATGGCTTGGCCGCCCTTACCTCTCGCTCACTTTTACTGTAGTCTTTTCTGTTGGGAGTGTTTTGTTTGTACGACACAGTAGTTACATAGGAGTAGTAGCAAAGTATCAGGAAAAGGATGTCTCAAGTTTGTTGTTGTCTAGTACAGTATAGGCGAAGGGCTTCGCTATATCCAAGCCCCATCAAAATCATCAATACATATCTAATACAGTTTTGTATCTCTCTCTGACTCGACTCTGACTCAAAACTCGAAACTTTACTCATTCAGATCAGCCGTAAAACCGCAATAAGCGAAACTGAATACCAAGTGTTAAGCGAAGGGTGGAGGCGTGCCAGTGCGCTGTAGGTGAATACGTATTGTCGTTTTCTTGTTCCGGATTCAAGTTTCCGGATGGGGTACGTACTCTACACCCGTACTGTATTGGAATGATGAAAATCTCGTCACGGGGTAGGCACTTCTAGTATCATTTCGCTTTCATTTCCGCTCGGCCTTAGTAAAGTTTTTTTTTTCTTTCTTTTTACTTACATCACGGGCGGCGAACTTGAACGAGTCATCCCAAAAAACAAGGAGGTTCAAAAAAACTCCACCTCCTCCACACACACACACACGCCCGTGACATCCAATGCCCACATACCATGACGTTAGCCCCCAATATCATGCCGTCATGTACACATATTCAAATACCGAATTCAAATTGGGTTTTTTTATGTCGTAAAGAAACGTATTTCCGTTTGTAAACCGTGTTGTTGCATGTGTCTATCTGCCAGTGTAACTTAGAGTATGCAAATGTTCGGGTCACACCTGCCACTGTTGGTGTGGTGCGCAGTGCACACTTGCGCCGGCGTCTCAGTAATCAGAACAACTAGAAGTGTCACTGACTCATCCAAGTTCATAAATACAGTAACAGTGCCCCGGTACTGGTACTAGTACTAGTACTACAGTACATAGTTAGTACTGTGGCACCGAGTTGGTTGGCCATATTGTAGCAAGACACGATCGCTACGGTTACGTCATATATGTATAATTGGATCATACGGTATGCGCTTTAGATATTCATGCGATCATGTGCGCGTGGAAGGAGAGCAAGAAATCTGTGGCACACTATCTGTCATAGGGCGCGACAGATCCAGGCTCACGTCATGAAGATTGACGTTTCGTTCTAGTATCTCGTCGTACTCCCCCTTCCCTACCTATTTTGTCACGTTTCCTTGTGTGTATAGACGACCTTCACGTAATGAGGTGAGGTGGCACGTCTTTGCCATCACTGGCACGTGCTATTGAAGGTCCCCACATCCCCATCCGTAGAGGCCTTGTCGCCTGACCGCCCTTTCGAGTCATCTATTTATTCTTACTGTATTGCCATACCCTGTATGTCACTGTAAGCCGTTGGATGAGAGGGCAGCGAGAAATCACGAGAGACGAGTCCACCCTTTTCATCGCGTGAAATACGCTCCTTCCTCAGGTTCTGATCGTCAATTTTGAATGTTCGCTCTTCCATGAGGACAGGCACCAGCCGTGGCAACCTCGTCTCCTCCTTCAGTCTGGCCTTTCCATCGAAAATTTCTGACTTGTCTGAGACAGCATGGTACTCGTGATGGCCTATGTCTGCTATTTGCTTTTCGAAAACGCAGTGGAGGAGCTGGACCCCATGAAATGACGTATGCGTGACGCGTAGTATGGGTGCGGGTGCAGTTACAGACCTTGGATAGTAAGTTAAAATGTGGCATTGTACCTCGGCGCGAAGCGAAACCTGGATTGGCAAATATGAAC
>QFEZ01000452.1:0-17152 GCA_003316425.1 Russula lepida | reverse complement strand
CGGGGCGAAGCAAAACCTGGATTGGCAAATATGAACAACTTCAGTATTATTGTGCAATTGCGTCGAGGGACACAAACTTAACTCATGTGAGTCAAGAAAGAAGAACAGATTTTCTTCCACTTTTTTGTATGATTGATCGGCAGGGTCATTGGAAAGTTCTCGGCCTAGGTTCTCGGTCGCATCTGCTCCTCGGATGCCTGAGACCCCCTTAGCAGCAGACGCTACTCACTGTCAGCCTATCGCAAATGCGGGTCGGTGCAGAGCGCAAGGTACAATAGAGGTCGCAAGAGAAAAATAAAATGAATGGTCTCGAATGGAACGTAAGAGAGGAGCCAGTTCCTTGGTTTCCTCCCAAAGGCCACAAGCTTGGGCTCCATCTGTGCGAGCCGCACGTAGAGAATTGGCGCCGAAGGAAAGAGTCCCGATCCAGACTCGAGACGCCCCTGACGGTAGTGGTGGTGGGCGGCACAGGGCAAGGTGAGGCTCTTTGGCTAGTCCTCACATATAGTACTTGCCTAAGCCATATTAATTTGCAGTATGATGCAGGGAGCGACCGTTCCAGACAGACGGGCGCAATAAGGTTCTTGCAGAATCTCATTTCGCATAAACGTTGGAACGTCTAAAGAAGGTACCCCCACTGAGGTCCAGGCAAGCCCACTAATATCATCATGGGTAATGTTTGCGCCCGCAGGTTGGGCAGGACACACAATAGGTCCCTAAGCGCAAAGGAAATGGGAAAATCAAGGCACAGAGAAAGCCGGGTTGTGACGCCCGTCTCTCGCAGGCGGGGCCGCAGAGTAGTTGCCATTCTCGTCTCGCTTCTTGCGTAGTTTTGCGCAGTTGACTGAGCGTAATGGATTTGCGCCCAATATGCTGCCGGCGCAAGGAAGCTTCCAAATTCTTGGACTATATCTACGCAGTACCAGGACGTCAAAGACGCCAACCTGCCAGCGCCCTGGGAGTCATTAATGATCGAGTGACGTTTCTTTCTCTTCGAACAGGGAGGCTTCCATTGAGGGACCTCGTACACAATACGGCCGAGGGTGAGGTGTGGATCCGAAGTCCAATTATGTGCCGATGAAAGAGGTATGTCATGGTGAGACCGCTACGCCCGAACATCATAATTTCTCGGTGAGTTGTGTCAATAATGCCACCCTAGGCCCGCAGTAGCTGTCACCGTGTCTTCTTTTGCCTAGTATACAAAGGGGGATACTATGTTTCGAAACTCGCGCCCATTTTATGACATGGAAGTGGTGATTATAGCCGCAAGGCTATGTGGCAACTTGGAAAACGAACCTTCAAGAAAGCCTGGGAAAGGAAATGAGTGCGAGGGGAATCGAGGGCGAGGTCTTGGCTCTACTGCAAGGAAGAGAGTTCAACCGAGAACACTAGGGAAGAAATGGCCTCTATGTGAATTGTCCTGGGAATTTGATTTCACTCGTGGGTGGGCGGGTAAGCGCTAAGCTTCTGCCAACGTAAGTGACAACTATACAGAACCTTCGATGATCGCCATTAATATTAGTGTTCTTGTCTCGCTCCTCTTTCATTTACGTCCGGGGGTCAGCTGAGAGTGCCATCTCTTTGGGTAGACGGTGGAAAATGCCCTCCCGGTCAAAGTGGTGTTGCATCGCCGACTCTTCGAATGATGGGAGACTCTTCTGATATTATGGGCACGTAAACTTCGCGCATTCAAAACAAACAATAGTTGACGTAGTTTTATCACCGATGCTGCGATAACTTCTCGGTTCTGTTCTACAGGGAAGGGGAAGTTGTGAGTGATGTTACGTTTCATGTGGGTGAGAGCTGAATGGGTAGTGTCACCAAATATAAACAAATACTAGTCCAACTTCAGCTTCAGCGCCGAAAAAAGAGTGACTCACAGTATCCTGTTGAACTCTCAATATTCTCGGCCTGAGAAAGGTCTTTGACAAGTTCAGTTTAACGGTTCAGACAGAACTGGTCATTGGATGGCAAACTCTAGAACCTTACGCAGAGCTTGCCCATCAGGCCGGGCTGCATATTCCGGTTTCACAAGAAGGCTGCTATTCTTACCGTGTGATTCTATACACGCAACAGGGCAGGGCCATTAGGTAAGTGGTATTTCTGGATGTCATAGTCGAAGGTGACCAGGGTGTCCCAGGATCCTCACTTCGACCGCGGAATGACCATCCACCTATCAGTCAAGCTAGCAGCAAAACCGTGACCAGACTCATTTCATTTCTTCGAGACGAAACAAAACACCGCATATACGACTGGGAATTCTCACGTGTTTCCCGGCAGTGTACTTACTGCTGAGAGATCTCAACTTCTCAAAGCGACGCCATAACCCTTGCCAGGCGAAATAGATCTTTTTTCCATTTGGGTCGAGGCCAGAAGAGATTTTGGTTTATACCCTTAGCCCACCTCTGAGTCAGGTTTCGCCTACTACTGAACGGCGATGTGCCAAACGCGAGTGCCTCAGTACCGGGACAAATAACTCATAGATGGTCCACTGCATCTCGGAGGACCCTCGAGAGTTTAACAGGATTTGTGGCGTCACATGCGGCATTTTCGGTCTCCCAAAGCCTGAGGTATCTCGAGTGGGTTCCGTCGACGTGTCTGCTCGCATCTCTGTGTGGAAGGCATTTCTAAGCACTGCTTGGCGATATTTCTGCTCGCCGTCATCTACCGAGAAGTTACTCGAGTACTGTATCGGTTAAACGCTAGTGACATGGACGGTGGGAAATGTACGAACATTTCTCGGCATAGTGGCGACTACGTTGGATCAATGCGCTCGCCTCGTGACGTGTGCTATTTTCCATCGACTTCTCGGCGTCGCTACTTTGCCAGAGTTCTTGACGTAGATTCAAGCTCGCATCGTTCTTTCCGATCTCCACCTAACTTTATCAAGAACAATAGGTCTAGGATCTTGGTACAGTTGCTTAGCGACCGCATACACAACCCAAACCATTGAGTACATTCTTCCGCGGAGACGTCGTCCAAGACCGCCCTAACGAGACTTTTGCGCGGTGGGTTCAGAGCTAGCGCAACTCCATGGGTATTTGTGCGGCCGAGGCTCATTTCATTTCTGTGGCTTCATATGTAGTTTGCCGAAATGGTGTAGAGTTCGGTATAATAAACAAATCCGGTTCGTCTTTAGGGATTAGATTAGGTTTGGTGCAAGAATAGCTGTGGTCCATAATAATTCATTCTTTATAGTCATTCCGTTTTCCATAGAGCAATACCACGCTTTCCGCTTCACTCCACATAACGCTTTTACTAGTAAACAGCACTTTTCTTATTAGGCGGCGCGTATTAGGGAAAAAGTTCGGTAGTCATGATGTAGAGTATGTGATCCGGGCTCCAATATAGCGGTTTGTGGGTCTCTCACCCCCGGACATGCAAGTCGGGGGATGTGTGCTAACTTGGAAAAATACATCAAAACATGCGCAGCATATACTGTGAGGGGATATCCGAGTACTAGAGACAGAGACACAGGTTCTTATTCGGCCACCATTGCAACAATATTGATTACCGCAGGTTTTTAATCCAAGAGTGTTTGCTTCCGCATGATTCATTTGTATTCTCGGTAGAACTTGCAAGTCCGCCGAAGCCCCAAGGGTTTAGCGGCGAATGCTAGTCGAAGCTTTGCATACGGGTCAATCAGACGTGCACAGGGACATCTCTCTGCTCTGCTCGTCCGAAGACTGTTCATTCATGACTGGCTGTGATGGAACAGAACGCCGCTGCTTACCTTAAAACGTGGCGATAGGTAGGAGCGACCAGATATCACCAGAGACAAATGTCGCATAATTAACTTCATAAGTGGGCAGAGTGGTCCTCACACTTTGTGTGGGCACCTTGCACTCTACCCTGCGATCAAGGTTGAGTGTGTCGAGTGTTAGGCTAGTCAGCGAATACGGGATTCCTTGGTGCGGGCTTGATTGAGCCTTCTAATTTCTAATTTATTTTTGACTTTAACATGTCAACGCACTAAGCGCCACTAGAAAGGAGCCCATCAGACGCATCTGCTGACACTAGTGGATTCTCCGGGAAGCTCCGAAAGTCAGCTATAACGTTTATAGCCTGAAACACAAGAACCCTACAGTCAAAAAGCACGCCGGTGGAAACCAGTGTGCGCGTGCATAGCAATGACCACCAGTAACACTGGAAGTGGTTGACTCAACCACCCACTGCACTGTATTGTGGGTAGATAGACTCTTCCGCGGAGCGTTGCCGCGGCTCGGGCACCTCGGGCTTAGATGCCGACCTGGGGTCCGCCGAGGCTTCCTCCTTCCGCAGAGGTAGAGCTCTAGTTTCCTGCCGCTTGTATCATAAGGACTTAGGGAATCATTATCCTGTAGAGTTGAGCCATGGAGTTGAGCTATAGGGCAACGTTCAAGCCAAAAGCCAATTAGCCAAATTTGGGGCTGTTCAGAACGGTCACGTGATGACGAGGTAACGTTATAAAAGGGGTTGGGATTGGGATTGGGATTGGGATTGGGATTGGGAGATAGGCCGTGAAGAATGTTAGGTAAAAACCCTAGTTTATAGATCATTTTTGGTATCAGTGCTGGAATGTTCAATGAATTGGACGGTGCCCGATGTTTCCGAAGCACGTTCGTGTACGTTCAAGGAGTGTGGGGACGAGGATCCTGATTGGGAATTTGCGCGTCAGTTGAGACTATCTTTAGGCTGCCACGTATAGGTCAATCAATGTCGTCTCAAAGCAAGCGGAGGGCAGAGTCAGAGGAGGTCACCCACAAGAAAAAGTGAGTCAGCCTAGCATACTGGTGCGAACACAAGTCATCATAGCCCCAAACTACCATTCTAGGCCCCGAAAGGGAGGAGACGAAGATGATGAGTTCAACCAAGATGAATATGACAACGGACTTGAAGTCGTAGCTGGTGAGGTTTTCTAGACGTATGCAGCCTGGTTGATTCTAAGTATGCACATGTAGATGATTTGGGTGCGCTTGATGAAGACAACATCTCCACAGAAAGAAGAACGCGTGGAAAACGGGTTGACTATACGGAAGGACTCGGACTCGAAGGAGGTGGCTTGAGCAGTGATAACGACTTTGAAGCTGGGAAAGAAGCACCAAAGGAGAAGAATGAGGCTCCCGCAGGGCCTCGGACTAGATCCCCACAGAGGAAGCCAACAGCATACATCGAGGAGAATGAAGATGAAGATGACGAAGATGACGAAGAGGAGTACGACGGCGGAGACGGGGGAGACGAGGATGAAGATGGCACTGAAGATTATGAGGAGGACGAGGAAGAGTAACAAGTAGATGATTTGAACAAAAAGTCGTGTTTCTCTATCTGTTAGAATGCCCCAGGCCAGCTGACTCTTTGTACTCTAATTATCTATTTATTTTCTTTTCTCTCTTTCAAAACTCGACTCTTCAAATGGGTCGGCACAAGATCGGCAAGCGGAGTTCGGCTGATGCCGCTCGGTCTCGCGGTCCGTCCGTCTGCCGTTGCGGTCTCAAGTCCGAGTCGCCATGTCGAGGCCGCAACATTGGCACGAGGGTTCTCGCGCAGACTACATCACCTCTCTCGCTCTTGCACGCAGTAATGCAGAGAGTCATGGCCGACTTTTTACCTCTCACTCTCATCCATTTCATCGTCACGGTAATACGCGCACGTCCACGCACATGCCAAAGCGTCTCCAACCTTCCGCCATCCCAGATTTACGCTTCGAGCCAACTTACCTGGCCAAACTTGAAGCCGCGGATCCAGGTTGGAAATCCGTTGCCTGGATCACGATACGAGATTACGCGATAAGTCCACTACTGCAGGGTGTATTTTGGTGTGTCGCGTTTAAAGCCCAACTGTTTTTTGTTTGTTGACGTGCCAAATTGTACAGGGGTATTGCATCCATATTCTTACAGCCAATACTGCGATACTTCACGTGGTGGCGATATCCGCGTGACCGTTCGCGGCCTCAGAAAGAAGGCAGCGTCGCAAGCTGGCTCCGTCAATGGGCTCGCTCGCTCTTCCCGCACGCGAGGCTGGGGAGCTCGTTTGGGACACGATGATGGGTGTGAAATTGCGCGCTGGGGGCTCGCAATGTAGATGATACGGGAACAACATCGGTGTCCTCGTGCGGACGTAAATGGCGATTTAATCGCGGGGAATCATGATTTCTGTCCCCCACTCCATCTCCTGAGCTGTCGTACTCGTCCGTTGAGCATTGCAATTTAGTCGGGGTGGCACGTCAACTTCCGAAGCCGACAACAATAGTCCTCATAATTCTCCAGGCTAGATCGGTGATACTATCTTTCTGCCCTCGGTCGGGTTATCGGCCCATTTAATTATATGAATGAATTTGTCTGCAGCAGTGTCATCGAAAAATATTTTTAATACCACAGATCCAATTTTTTGGCACAGGATCAAATAAATATTACTTTACGTGGATTTGGAACCCCCTGAAGCAAATGGGTGCGAGCCACATGTGCTATCACCGAGTCTCTGGATTGGGGTCAACCCTACTACCTGTGGGCCCTGGAGTGCCGTCTTGCTATGCTCTCATGTGCCCTGGAGAGTTCTAATGACCGAAGCACAGCAGACATTCACAATGCGTACATTCCCACGACTACTGTATGGGATGGGCACAGCACTGTTATTATTCCGGTTATTCCGGTGGCCATTTAGCCGAGATGAATAGTCATTGCAGGATGAGGAAGTCAGATCGAACGGCATTGCGAATCGAGTACCGAGCGCAGATGGAAACCATGAACCTGAGTGTATGATCGCCTTTCAGTACGTATCATTTTTCTGCCAGGGATACGGCGATGCATAAAGTGCCGATGGGTGCCGAAGTGGATGATATGATATCAATTCTCAGGGGCCTCGTCAAGGTCCTCAGGCCGACTGACCGTCACAGACCCCACTCGATGGCTCGAGGGAAGGTCGCATTGAGAGAGCTGTGGACCCATGTTGACGGGGACAGGGTGTGATATAGGTGAATATTCATACATAGTAGCATGCCTCAAGGTAGCGATGGTTGCTGGAAGGCATATGGCTTATGGACTTATTACAGTAATGTACTTACAGTATGAGGTTTGTAAGTGAAGTAAATCTCCACGCGTGATAAAATATCCCGATTTTTTTCCCGAGAACCACGTGCCAAGAACTACAGTACCTCTAAGTGAGAGCCTCCACGGAAACCACATGTATTCTTCTAGTACCGCCCCGAGGGCACACAACCGATGCCATGCATAGTTTGTCACTCGGCGGTCCAATTATACTGATATAGAACCGAGGCCAATTTCCATTAGACCTCCTAGAAAATAGGTTACACCTTTTCGCATTGCCTCGGCTAAGAAAAGTACCCCAGTTCCATAGGTGGAAGGCCGCGCTCTCCCATGCGGTCGGCGACCTTAACGTTAGAACAAAGATAAGGGTCTTATTGGATATTACTGTACACGGGCCGCGGAAGTTGTTGCCTGGAAAATGGCCCAGCTTCTGGAAGTACGTCTTGACTGTATGGCTACAAGTGCTGTGCATTTCACCGCGTTCTTGTGAATAACACCGACGCCTGAGTGAGTCAATGATACTCCGTTGAGGCTCTTGGAAGGGACACCGCCGAGATGGGAATGTCACGGTCACGTTGATCTCAGGAACGATTACGTCTCCCACTTTTGACGCTCAACCCAGTGCACTTTTCTGCCAAATGCCTGTCAGGTCTGCCTGAGTCGGTGTTATCAACACGGCCTCAGCTGATAGAGGGGGCTATGCTTGGATTACCTGAATCTTGTCCTGTGGTGCCGGTCCAGTTCCAATTTCCATCCTTTTACAGAGTGGATGCGGGCTTCGACTCTTCGAGGTTCCAAACGATCGGATTTGGACTTACAAGCACGGTCCTGCTCCTCTTTTCGTTTCGTTATTGTCTCGGTTTTGCACTGTAGTCCTTCGTTGATCTCTCTTTCTCGTTTCTGACGCGTCTCTGTCCGCGAGAGGGTGAGAACCAAGTGTATTGTCTTTTGGTGTCTGATGCCTGGTCTTCAGTTGTAGGGTAACAGCCCTGATTTTTCACTGTGAACTCCTGGCTTCTGGCGCACCGACATATCGTTCCCATGTAGCGCATACTCCCCCTGAGACCTGATGTATTGTGCTCCTTTGGTATGTGATGGGAGCTTATCTATGCCCTCGCCACTAAAATTTATCGTATAGACTCTTACCGAGACGGCGGTACATCAACATCTATGTCGCTCTATTCTGCATTATGACTGAAACCACTGGTGTGACAAGAGTCTGTCATACAAATTATGGGCTTTACCATGGACCGCACAGGATCTGTGCCTTTTGTTTGGGCGTATGAAGATGAACTTGGCTGTGCGTAAATTCGTTACGCCGGCTTGATATTACGCCGCCTATACTTGGAAAAGCGTGAAAACCCCCTAAAGAAGCTTGTACAGCTAATTTAATATCTTTAAGACGTTGTGGAGTCTTTGCATGTCGATGCATGCTCTATTTTTAACCCCGTGCTATCGTACCGAGCGAGCCTTGGCTCCTGGAAGAGCGAAGGAATCGGAATGTGGAGCACGGTGTCGCCGCCATTATTTGGGATCGCATGGCCAACATGTCGGGTGCCGGCGGGCGCTTCAATGAGGTGTTCCTACCTATAAGCCTATAAAAGGCTCTTCACGCATCTCCGGCGCGCCTTTCTTCCCCCACACTCACCTACTCCATTGCAATTGCATGAACATGGAAATTATCAAAGGATTTTTTGCGCCGCTTCATCTCAGCACTACCTCTGTGCGAGATGCACTGGTATGTATGTTTCATTCCTCCCCTGGGTACGGGTCTAAGCTATGCCTCTCAGAAACTGGTTGTCATTGGAGGTACAGTAGAGACAGCACGGAGGGCCTCGGTATCGGCATTGAATGGATTGGTCGATTGTTGGTATCCTTTTTGGGAGTGATACTGATGTCTGATGGACAACCGTTAGCATTCTTTCTCACTGCGCATTTCAGCCAAGAGGATTACCCGTACGATTGGCAAGTCCGTTTCATCCACCTTCGCGTGCCCGTACTCATGCCTGTACTCATGCCTTGGTCTTGGTAGGCTGATGCATTGGCTTTCCAAGGTACGTTCCATCTTAAGGCAATACAGACGCCGTCACTGATTCGTCTTCACCTTACGGGTAAATAGCAGCCTGGCTGGCGTCGCAGTCGAGAGTTGGATATTGGGACGTCCCCAGTAGGTCGGGGTCAGTTAAACCAGTCGATAGCTGGGGACCTTGGTGATGGGGATATAGAAGAAGGGGGCGCGCGGACAGTGGAAGATGGTCACCACAAGCGTATTGTCTCGTTCAAGCCCACCCCCGGTTAGTATTTTGTCTACTCAAGCTTTAGCGTTCACTTGAACCGTTGAACGGGTCCTTTCACTTAGGTACTGCGCATACAATTTTATATCGCGGCCATTTGTTGAAGGTGTGTACTCGGATCAGGAACCTCCTCGAAAACGAGAGACACTTAGTACTCTGCATCAAAGATAACGCCCATTCGTTCGAACCAAGACTTTGGCGACTATTCGGAACTGAAAATAAGGTGCGCCTGGAGACAGCCCAATCACGCTTTACGTCTTCTCTGATTATGAATAGCGTCGTTGCGCACAAGAATGACATCCTCAAGCGGCTCGTGAGGGAAGCGAAGCTTGAATATGAGAAGGATGGGGTATACCGTGTGCACATTTTCACGGCAGACGCGTAAGACACAATTGGTCTGTATTGACATGGTTCGTCCTAATTTCCCAAGACAACACGGATGCTGGACATGGAGTGGCACACGGCCGAAGCGCCCCATGAGCTCAATAGTTCTGGAACCCGCCGTGAAGGACATGATTTTGGCAGATTGCCGAGAGTTTCTACGTTCTAAAGACTGGTACGTCTCCTACTTTATCGTTTACTTGGGTACAAAGGTTTATGGAGTTTACAGGTACGCCGAAAGGGGTGAATTTCTTTAATACTATGCACGTCAAAATGCGTGTATTTGTGGTTGTATATTTATCATATTTTCGAAAAGGGATACCCTTCCGACGTGGGTACCTACTGCACGGAGTACCAAGAAGGTATTCCCATATTAGAAAAGAGAGTCCATGTGCTGACGGCCTCGTCACGTTACCAGCGGCAAGACCTCGTTCATACTCTCGCTTGCCGGCGAGCTGGGCTTGGACATCTATGTCCTTATCCTCTCTTCAAAGGGGTAGGTGTATAGCTCTTCTCCCCATTATCCGATTAATTCTTGGGGATAGTTTGCATGACAATACCCTGATGAAACTGATGAGGGACGTTCCCCCACGGTACGTAGACTCCTAGACAGTGATATGAGTTGTACCGTTCTCTGATACTTCATCTCATAGATGCATATTGCTGCTGGAGGACTTGGATGCCGCATTCACAGGCGGCATCACGTCGACTGGTAACACGATGGTGAACACCAATGTTCGAGCCGAAGGAAACAGTGGTTCCTCCCTAAGCCTGAGTGGCCTTTTGACCAGCTTGGATTGGATAGACCCGACGGAAGGCCGGTGGGTCTCTGTTCCCATCGCGTACGTGGTTTTGCTGATCACCATCCCCATCTTTTCCGACAGGCTTCTTTTCATCACCACCAATCACGTTGAACGTCTTGACCCTGCATTGAGCAGACCCGGACGTATGGACATCTGGGTTAATTTCGCCCACGCAACCAAGTGGCAAGCTGAGTGGATCTTCCAACGTTTCTTCCTCCCTACCAGGTCATTTGCGCCATCACGGAACGAAGTGCCATCTCTTGGTGCTCCACGGGAGAATCTCTCTACGGTCGGGCATGAGGTGTCGGCATATACCATACCAATCATCGAAGAAGTAGAAATCGTCCAGCTCGCCCAGCGCTTTGCAGATGCAATCCCAGAGGGAGAGATGAGCGTATGACCAATTTTGTCCCAACCGTCACGGGGTCTGTTCTCAGTGTACAGGATTTTGCAGGTTGCTAGCCTTCAAGGGTACTTGCTCAAGAATAAGAGACGTCCCCGGGAATGTGTCGAGGAGATCACAGAATGGTGCGGCACAATCAATTGTATGGTTTCTAAGATGAGGGGAATTTGAATCTGTTATTGAATAGGGTAGTACAAGAGCGTACGGCAAGAGCTTTAAGTCAAGAGTGAGGAATGGGTGAGTGACGTTGTCGTAATCGGACACTCCTATATAATGCATGGAAGCCTTGAGTCGAGCGGTAGCGTGGTGTATACGAGATTGCATAAGGAGTTCAGAGGAAAACAAGTGTGGTGGTTATGGCAACAGTCAAGCAGTCGGGGACTTTTGTATATAGTATATGAGGACAATGAATACCAGAACGCATTTGTACATATAGATGAGTTGAGATCGTGATTCATTCGCATGGCCCGAGGGACATGATTGTCTGGAGGCGCTCCAGGCCGCCAGCGCCGGCAAAAATCGGGGTCCTGGACTGCCAAACTCTGCCGCTAGCATCCGGCTCTGTTATGTGGCGTGCGCCAGGCGCTATTCCACCATCTCACATTACCGGCGCATCATTCGTTGTCGAGAGTGGCTACACGATCGATGCTCGCTGGTTGTATGCTGATGGAGCCTGTGTGCCGTGCTTGGCTTGATCACAGGGAGGCGCAGTGGATGAATGGTCCGTTGGTGTGTGTGTGATGACCTCGGCGAGTTGTGGATGTCGACGAAAACGGGAGTTGTTGATCAAACCCATCGATGCCTACCACGAGGTCCTCCAAATATTCGCAAAGTCGGTGAGAGCGGGAAGGGCAAAGTGTGTTCATGAAGGTAGACGCTGATTTGTCTGGGCGGGACGGGAATGTAAGCCGAGTCGGCTGAGATGCACCCGGAATAAGAATTGCCAGGTCAGTGGTGGCAGACAAAAGTAGTGATTGATAGCAGTCCCGGATATGGAACGAGATTCAAGATGAGTAATTGGAGACAGAGGCATGTCCGCCCAAGAACGAATCAGGAGTACGATCCGATTGCGGAACCGTCAACTCTGTGAACAGTTTGCAAACAATGAACATCGATCACTGTGTGGTCTTGCTACGAAAGAGCGAACGGGGAGAAGCAAGGCTGGCCAGACGTCCGATGTGTCCCTCGAAGGTGTTTCGGGTTTACAGGAAAGTCGAAGATTGAGGCGTCGTGGCGATTCAAAAACGATTCTTCTCCAGAAGTCGACACATACACACCAGTGATTACCATGCAGGTCTCTCTGTTTATTGTTCTTCATATATTGGTAGGACGTCATCAGGGAGCATGTCGATTGATGTCACCCCGCCTACGGTACATAACCGTAAATTTGCTACGGGTGAACTACACATCCTACGACCTAAGATGCCAACAGGACATGATAAACCTAATTTCACATCCTGATACGATGTGAAGTTGGGTTTATCACATCCTATTGACGTCTTAGCCTCTAAGGTCACCCGTAGAGAATCCACCGACTCGATTAGTAATCGATGAGGAGGTCACAGTTGCAAAGTTAATCTCTCACCTTTCTAACAACGTATATATGATTCGCTACCAGTGAGCCTTCTAAACGGGAATCTGTCGAGATCAATAGCCCAGGTAGCTAGGAGTGGATGGAGGGGTGAAGGCGGTGCTAAAGTGGTTTGGAGTGGCGCCATTCGGGATTCCGTCAGCCGGAAGTTGTGCGGCTGGCCACCTGGGAGATAGGCCGCCCGTCCGTGACTCGCTCCGGAGCTGGTTACAGTCGTCCCGGCTGGCCCGTTCAGACAACTTTACATGGAGGGTGTGCAGGATCTCACGATTGCATGTCTGCCCCGCGTGCTCGAGGCGTAGAAGTACCCGCCTAGGATGCCTAGGATGCCTAGGAGACATGAGGTACGCGTTGAGATGGCGGGCTCGTTCAATATATTGAGGGAGGTTGAAGTTCAATTTGGCTGATGGCCGGTGTCTGGAATGAAGGTTAGTTTGTTGTTAAGGAAAAGAGTTTGAAGAGAAATGGGCAAGAAGAGGAGTGGGACGTACACACACTGTGGATGTTGGGGTAGTGGGGGTAAAGAGACAACGGCGCAGCTGGGCGTGGCAAGATAATCACGCGGGTACGGACCGGTGCGGGTACAACGGACGTAAACACGCTAAAGGAGTTCGCGATGTTCTTTCGCCAGCGATCATCCCTGTTGGCGACTCTTGGGACTCCGCAAATCTCGCAGATGAACATTCCAGGCGTTCCTTCCACCAGTTATTGTTTAATGGGGACGTGGGATCCATGAGCATACCTTCGCGCTTTGGCTCCAGCTCCAGCTCCTGCTGTGACTCTGGCTCGGCGGTGGTCGTTTGAACCCAGGGTACATCGAGCCTTGACCCGTTCAGACTCAGATAGCGCGGCTTGAACATCGCGATGGACGCGCGCGGCGTGCCGGGCGTGCCGACATCATCAAGAGCTGTCGGTTCGTCGCCAGAGGTAAGAATGTCTTCCATGACGAGAGCATGATAGGATAAGGACTATGCGTGAATGGGGACATGGCGGGCTGGGCTGGTAATTGGAGCTCACGCCGGCTGGTATACGCCATCGTCTCGCGCGATGAGGATAGAAGGTGGCTCGTACTGCGTCGCGGTTCTCCGACATCGATCGCCGTGTGGTTGTCGGGGTAGTTGTCGTCACCATATTTTCGGACGAAGTAGGTGAAATGGAACTGAATGGAGATGTTGACAAAAGCGTGCTCTCGGGCGTATAGGTGGTCTATGACTCTTATAAGTACGCGTCGGCACGGCATACAAGATGATGCTCGGACCTACGGAGGTGGAAGCCGATATCTGTGGCACAGTTAGACCCTATAAAATGAGCAGGTGGAACATGGTAGGGGCTCACCCGCGTAGATGATGACCCGGATGGGTAGAGTTGACACCGGTTCTACTGAGGTGGGTGGCCTGCTGGGAACCCGAGGGTATAGCAGAAGCTAACGGCGTGGATGCCACGATGGCACTCTGATTAATCACATCAGCAGCCTGAGGATTCGATGAAACCGGGGGAGATCCACCATGTGGTTGTCCTGAAAGAGCCTGAGGCAGCTGGCCGCTCCCTATAATTTGGTAGCCTGGTGGCACTAGCGTCTTCCATCAACTGCAGTGCGCAAATTGCTTACCCTTTGCGCCCCCTGGCAAACTGTGAGGAATGAGGGCAGGAAGAACGTTGTTTGTCGCGTCTCCCGATGTGAGCGTACGATCGGTGGGTATGGGCCCAGAGGCTCAGAGCGCGGCAACTCGACCGTGGGTATAGGTATATGTCATTGTTGTCATCATTCGATGTGAGTCTGGGCTGAAGAGAACTCGAAGGTCACAGGGGAGAGTAAGGATGATGAGATGGGCTGCATTATTTGCAGCTGGTTGGATGATGATCGATGATCGGCAACTCCCACACATTTCTCGGGCGCCGTGTCGGCCTCAGTACCCACTTCTTCCGCATACCAAGATGGGATTTCTCTAAAAGCGTGAGGTATAAGACCTACACTGGCAACTTTAAACTAAAGCCATTCAATGGGGAAAAAAATACAATATGAGCAACCAAGTGCTGTAGTTCCTGCTGTACAATGCGGAAACATTCGAGTAAAGAGCTGTAAATATACACACTACACAAAATCTAAGAGGAGTGTCTTCCTCAGTCGGACAAGAACACAACGTGACCAACGAGGTTGCGTTCAGCGATGAACTGCTCAGCAGCTTTCGACGGAGTGTGACGATGATGCTATCGGACAGGAACTATGCTTTACTGTGCAGAGCACAGGTCATTGCTGGTCTTTGATGACATCGATCCCATCTACACGAAATATGGTAAATTTCCCTTTTTAGGAGAAAGGCCTGAAATGAGTCCCAAGATAGCCGCACGTGATTGAAATAAGCAACCCACCGCTCGTCTTGTCCGTTGTTGCGCGGTATCGCGCTCATTCTCCTCAGCGGGGCCATATACTGTGAAGTTCCTCGCTCCGTTCTCCCGAACGATAAGAATCGCGGCCATATTCCCACAGCGGTAACAGTAATTCGGCGCAGACCACACGGTCGCAAGCGCCTCGTCAAACATATATTTGTAGCCTTCTTGTACAAGTTGATGTGCGCGTGCGATGAGGGAAAGCGAGTTGACATGATTGAACTGCACATCCATATTAGAGATATAAAAAGAAGGGGAAGAAAGCCGGCGGACCTCTCGCGTAACACTACCACCGAAGAGCCACCCTGCACCGCGTGGGCTAACACCCCAGTTATCAACATCATCCGGGTCAGACCACATCAGGTCTATATTACGACGTTAAAGGAGATTAGTATGTCTCATATCTTAGATCCGAGCGTGCGTTTTGGTCCAAACTCACCGCAAAATGCGCCTTCATGCGGAATTTCTTGTGCCCGAGAGAGAACTCGAATTTGGTCCAGAGTGCGAATGTCTGGCGAGAGTCCCCCGTGAACGCAGAGTACTTCACCATCAATGATCTACCCGCACACATTCAATTAAAACAACAGTCGAGCAAAGCTGGATGCAAGTGACGATGGGAGGACGCACCGCTGCAAGGTTGAGGTAATCGAAGACATTACAACATGCTTTCCATACAGAGGCGCTACCGTACTTTTGCTGACACTCCTCTCCACGAGGTGTTGGATAGTAGAAAAATGGGCAGGACGGACAGAAAGGCGTACCATAAAACCCATAGACCTGCGTTATTTGTCTACTCTCATGGTTTCCGCGAAGCAGGGATATCTTATCAGGGTATCTTGATAGAAAGCCCGTCAAAGGGGTACGAAACATAGTAAGGTCCACGCACCGTGCCTTGAGTGCAAGAAGAAGAGACACCGTCTCGAGACTATAATGTCCCCGGTCCACGAAGTCGCCCTGTGGAAGAACAAGAGTGTCAGAGGTGAGGAGTTGCGGGCATGCCACGCACGTGCCATGAAGATGTAACTTGTCTCCGGGACGGAGCCGCCTTTCCTTAGCAGCTCGAGAAGATCCCAGAATTGGCCGTGGATGTCGCCACATATCGTGACAGGACTTGAGACCGGTTGAATATTAGATTCTTCCATGAGAATGGTACGAACGCGATCGCAAAGGACCTTCATGTCGGATTCGGGAAGATGCTCACAGCGCATGAGTTGTTCGATCCACTTTTCTGGGCTGTAACGAGTCATTCTGTAAGCGTGTAGAGAATGATACAAGGAAGGACGATTGTCTAGTGCAGCCGACTTGGGCCCATCATAGGAAACTGGGTCTCACGCTAACCACCGCTGACTAAGCAGGCAAGGCAAAACTTGAAACGCCACCCCGGGCCCATGCATGTAAAGCATATTAAATGCCACCATGAAAATTCGTTGTCTCCGTCAAGTAATTGGTCTCAAAACACCTTGTAGGACGTCAACCTATTACTAATTTGCATTCCCAGTGTACCGGAATCAGAGCTTCTAGATGCAGTATCAGGTGCCCGTGGGCATGAGCTTAGGCATCGGTGTTCACAATTTGTTGCTATTCACTCAGCCATGCGTGCACTGGTTCTTCTTGATTGTCTTGGTATCTGTGGAAAAGGAACGTGGGTACCCTTCGAAATTCCGACTGTTCTGCGATTTCCAAATCTACTCAGATCGGTCATATGCGTGGCCACCGGACTACAGTAGGTGATGATTATCACCATGGCGACGGTGTTTCCTTCATCGGCTAGTTGCCTTTTTCCACCACTGGAACAGCGATCAAGACTGAAATGAAACTTCTCCGCGAGTCTCTGAATTTGTTTGAACGATTTCGGAGTGAATAGCTTGCAACGCAGGCAAAGGCAGAAACTCGCAGAAACTCGCATAAAACCATCTTGTTCAACCTTAGGCCGAATTAAGTTGTTGGGCGCAACAAGCTTACGCCCACATCAAGTTCGTGTAATGTCCTTTTGTTCGAAGATCATTCACACAGCCGTGGAAGTTTTTTGACAATCGCTAGCTGCTCCGACTGGATAGACAATAGAACGAACTGGACAAATGGGGGAAAGCCATGTTGATACGGTAATAGAACAATCGGACTGGAGACTGGAGTGTTGGTGGCGGAAGGCTGAGACGGGGCGCGGTCCAAGCCCCTGTCCGGCATCGAATGACTCCTCGGCTCTCCATTGTCGCGGCCCTGTTCGTCGGTTTCCTCGTGGCCTGCTTTCCTTGATACCCGAGTAGCAAACC
>QFEZ01000449.1:753-13132 GCA_003316425.1 Russula lepida | reverse complement strand
TGGCCACACCAGGGATGCGTTCGAGCATAAAGTTGAAATCCTGTAAGAACTCCATCCAATGTGCTTGCCAGCCAGTAATTTTCTGTGGCTGCTGGAAGTATTGCAGATTCTTGTGATCTGTGCGGACCAAAATGGGGTGGTTAGCTCCCAAGAAGTAGGGTCGGCCACATTTGAAACCATAAATGATGGCGGCCATCTCCTTATCATGAATGTCATAGTTTCGCTCAGCAGGGAGGAGACTACATGAGTGGAAAGCAATGGGGTGTTGTCCGTTGGGGAATTCTTGGGTAATAATGGCCCTGAGTGCGAAATCTGATGCATCTGTATCCATGAAGAAGGGCTTTGTCCAATTGGGTGAACGGAGGACAGGGTAGAATGTGCAGAGGTCTTTTAGGGTGTTGAAACTGGCTTGCTCTTCTGCTGTCCATTCCCATTGTCAATGTTTCTTAGTTAAGTCATTTAGTGGTCGTGCTATGGCGGAGAAGTTGGGTATGAAACTTCTGTAGAAGTTACAGAAACTGAGGAAACTTTGGACTTCCTTTACTGTCTGTGGTATGGGCCATTGTGCGATGCCTTTGACCTTCACTGGATCCATCTTGACTTTCCCTTGATCAATGATAATGCTGAGGTACTTCACTTTCTTCTTGTGGAAGGAGCATTTTTTGCCTTTGAGGAATAGGTCATTCAGACAGATTTTATGTAACACTTGGTGTACTCGTTGGGCATGAAGTTGCTCATTGTCTTCGGATGCCACAATGAGGTCGTCCATGTAGATTTTCAACCATCTGAGTGCAATTTCTTCTCAAAAGACATCGTCCATCATTGTTTGGAAGGTTGCAGGGGAATTAGTTAATCCAAAGAACATAACCGTAGGTTCAAATAGCCCTTCGCTGGTTTTGAATGCTGCTTTCCATTTGTCTCCCTTTTTGATTCAGATGTTGTTGTAACCCCATTGGACGTCAAATTTGGAGAACAGTCGATATCCAGCAAGGTCATGAATAAGGTTGCTAATCAGGGGTAATGGATATCTATTAGGGATTGTCCATTTGTTTAGATTCCGGTAATCCTGTATGGGTTGGAACTTTCTGTCCTTCTTTCTGATAAGGAAGAATCCACTGGCATAGGGTGAATTGGACCATTGGATATGTCCTAGTCGAAGGTTTCCAGCTAAGAATTCTTTTTGTTCTTCCTTCTCCTTGGGGGAGAGGGGATAGACACGACAATCGATGGATGTTGGAGTGTCTGGCTTCAAGTTGATTGCATGATCCCATTTTCTAACTTTCGGGAAACGTTCAGAGTCTTTCTCCAAGAAGATTGTACCATCATCAGGAAAACCCTCCTTTGCTAGCGAGTGCTAGCTCCGGGCTAACAAGCACTAACTGTTATAAGCACGATAATTTTTTCATAATTATCACTAGCAATGGCTAAATCAGGCACCACCTCGCTGAGATAACTTAGAAATAACACAGAAATAATTTGACAATAATATGGCGATAATATAGCATCTAGTGTTCAGCTAATGCCAGAGTGTGACTTAGTGCATACAATGCTAGACGGCCCCACAGCATGTCTTCATGTTAAAATTGCCTCAATCCTCCTTAATTCACTTATTCAGTCTAAATATGCATTGAAAGACTCTTCAAATTAAGGAAAATTGCATTGAATTAAGGAGAAACTAAGCACATCTAATTTACATCTTGAGGTAGGGTTTAAGTGTGATTTAAGGGACATCAAAATAAGGAATGTGGAATGCATTGCTCATTGAAACGTCTGCCTTTCCAGCAGGGGCCTCTTCCTCATCCTGAGGAACCCACGTGGCATCCTCATACGCGGCACCAGAACCATGTTGACCATCTTCACATTGATGATGTGCTTCTACTGCAGCCAGCAGGGTCCACCGTGTCGACACCAGGGGAGACAAGGCGGAAAAGATCAATGTTCGTAACTTGAAAGTACTCTCAAAGGCAGGTTACAAGTAGAGATGAGGTGTTGAAAGGGTCTGCAATTGGACCATTATGAGAGCGAACACTAATCTTGTCACCAACAAGACTCTAGTAGGGAAAAAGTAATTTGAGTGTCACACGAACAGGAAGAAAGTGAAACATACCTCATGAAGTGCTTGTGGAATTAACTCCCACTTAATGATCTTGTCTACAGGGATAAAATCCAACCATAACCCATGTGAGCTAGGGAGTCTTTGGGACATGAACAGAACATGTACAAGACCGTTAGCACCAGCATAGATAATCAGAACCTGGATTTCCATAGCTAGGGGCTGATATTGACCTTGCTCAAGCAGCTCGGTTAAGTGGGCACTGTGGGCGAGAAGGAAGTGTGTTGAGGTATCAAGATCAGAACCGAATTGGGTGAATGCTGCAACTTCATGGTATTGGGTGAGGCAAAGCTTTAGTTAACCAGCAAACTTCTTCATGATCTTACTAAAACAAGGTCATGGGTGTAGCTGAGAAAAGAAGTAGTGCATGTACATCTGCGTGGCTGAACTGACATGGGACACAGAAAGACCAACATTGACTCCTGGGCAAACACCTTGGAAGTGTTTGGTTGTTTGTTGGCTTCTGGAATGCTAGCATGTTTGGTTCGTGATGGTTGGGTGAGAAGGGGGCGGTGGTGGCGTTGCAGGCAAGGTCGACCCAGCGACAGATGCCGGTGATCAAGACCTTGGAGTCGGATAGGTACCATTCAATGATCAGGGTGTTTCTGAAAACGGACAGGGTTTGAGTCAGTGTGGTGCAGAAATTCTGAGCAAAAGATTGCCCCACTAGCAGGTGGGGATGGAGGTTAGTGAGGGCTTGGATGGCAGCAGGGTTGGTTGCAAAAATGGTGACATGTGCGACTTGGTTCTGGTCGAGGTCCAGTCAGGCTTGGCTGGCTGCAGGGGTGAGGGTGCATAGGTCGGCATCAAAGTCAGTGGTGGAGAAGCCAAGTTGGAGTTACAGGAGAAGACCACTAAATGGTCTGGGCAGGCAAGAATGGCATGGATAGAGGCTCCAGGCTTTTCATTTGTCCCTGTGGCGAGTCCTGTGGTCACAGGAGAAGCAGGGGTGACTGTAATCAAGCTGCCAGGGAGGCACAGTGAGGGCGTCGATTCATGGTTCCTTCAGGAGATTGGCTGCCAGAGAGAAGATCAGTGATGTATTTTCTGCAGGGAGGGAGAATGGGGAGGGGTACATGTCTTTGCACCATAACCTATCCCTGTAGCAGGTATGGGTAGGGATAGACCTTGGGTAGGGATATGGACCTGCGTCATTACCTGGGTCCAGGTATGGCCGGAATTACACAGGGGAACACTAATAGCATTGATTGTCTACGCAAATGTTAAGTAACTGTACATATCAGTGAATGGATTTATGTAGAATGAGTGGCATTTATCTAGGACAGTAAAAAAATTACATTCTTGGGGCAAAATGTGTCCAAATTGTGGGAGTAAGTGAACACTACAGATGATTAAGTCAACTGGAATTATGGATGCATTCCATCATCCATTCAGAAATGATCTTGATACTCTATACATCTTGTGTTTCAGATCAGGCCTGGCTGGGATGGGTGTAAACCACTTAACATAAGCCAGATGCAAGGGGGTGGTGGGATGAAAATCTGCTACATGATGTAGAAATATTGGATTTCGCCTGCTGGGTAACCCCCCCTCCCCCCCCTCCTTCCTAATATAGTATATTTGTACCACGTATGTTTTTTTTCTGAGACTCAACTAAGCACCATCCTAGTCTCAAACACCTCGCCATCAACAGACACCCCCCACATGCCTCTGGTCTCCTCCATGGCCATGGGCCAAACCTGCACTCCCTCCTAATTGGTGACATTGTGCTTGACTGGCACAGAGCTAAGCCCAGCACCAGGAAAACCCTTCCACACCCAAGTCCACACCTTCCTCAAAACGCACTGCAACCTCAAATCCCTCCACCTCCAAAGTCAGGCTCTGAGTGTTGACTCTCCTTCCATCCTCTTTGATCTGTCAGCAGACTCCCTCGCCAAAGTGACCACCTTTGGTGAAGCACTAGTACAAGCTCAGGTTCTCCCTGCTTGTGAGTTGCTCAGGATGCTGCATGTGCAGTGTGCCAGATTTGATGGTCCTCCATGACAGCATGCAGTTGAGTGTGAGCATCCATCCTCTAGTCCAACTGTGCACCTTGCACTATGCATCGTACCCTCCCCAGGCAAATGGCAGATTTTCTTGCGCTGCAGCCAACCTGTGCACCCTCCATCACGACCTCTTCCACCTCATCTTCCTCTAGGCCAGCAGCAACAGGATGTACTTCGACAAGCTCACACTGCCCTCCTGTTTCTGCTCGGGGGAGTCGCCCACTCTCCATCTTGTGTGTCTAGCTATGTACTTCCAATGCCATCACCTGTATCACTGCTCTCATTCTCAAGTTTCTGTGGCACTCAACTAAATCTTTCATGCCCCTTTCCTCGACTGGCAGTGTGGCACTGTGACATCCTCATCACACATGGTTTGTAGGCATAAAGCCTACCTTACAACGACTGATTCCTGGTCTGATAACTCACGCTGGTCAGTGTTGACTTCTCACAGCTCATGTTCGGACCCATTCTTCCACATCATCATTCCATGTCCTCCCTTTCTCAGCTCGACGGCCATTTGATTACAAGAGTGGGCCAAACCCGGCCCCTCCACTCCTCCAAGGCATGCCATTGCCCATACAGAAAACTGGGATGACGACTTTGAAGACCAAGTCCAATTCACCTGCTTGTTTTCACCCCAACCACAAATCACCCATGCTCCCAGACATTTCCAAGCCAGAGAACTGGGATAATGACCTGGATGCGAACCATGCCGTCCAGGCTTGCCATTGTCACCACAACCACCACAACCACCATCTTTGCCGCTGCCACCAACACTGCCTTTGAAGCAAGTCTCACAATGCACATCACGCTGCAATGACATGCAACTTGCTTCTGTACAGGCAGTCTGCTCACCTGCACAATGTAATGGATGAAGCAACAGAGCAAAGGCGACTGTGAACTTGAAGTTCACAGTCACCTTTGTGGTACTTGTTGTTGTTGTAGTTGCATCATTGTAGTTCACATGTATGTATATATAATATATTAGAATCAATACATGATAGTTTATGCACATAACACATTGCGTGAATACATGAACCCACGGGTTCCTGCCGCTCCTGCTCAATTTTGGATGCTCAGTTGCCTTTTTTGGCCATTTTCCCAGGGGTCAAAATATCGGATTTTGGGACCCAGGACCCCCCCCCTCCCCCACATAGGGTTTGGGATCTGTGTTCCGCCACCCCCTTGGCCAGATGTGATGGCAGTCTGATGTCCGGTGATATGATCACCTCATCAATCTTGTTGCTTGGTATCTGGAATACTACCCATACCTGGGCAATTCAGTGACCTGAATAACATTCAGTTAATATTATATTCAAATATCCAAAGAGTGAAATACCTTTATTACTTTGCACAAGAATGGTATCGAAGCATGCTGGGATGATCCGTTTGTGTGAATCTTTTTGTTCCGGCCAAATATGCACAGTGTCTGCTATCTCATTTTGCTTGAGATTGCTGCTCTTTGTGAATTTGATCTTGTGGTACACAGGGACATGGGAAAACGGGATGTGGGTATTGTGGGCATGATTCAGCAGAGTGCCCCTTGATGCCCCAGGATGGTTAAGTTGTGCAATGAAATCTGCCAGTGCATCTTGAAAGTCAAATGCACTGTAGTCCTGGGCAAGCTTATCAAAGTACTCACTTTTTTTGGAGGGAGTCTGTGACATTTGAATGGTTAACACATATGCACTAGGGGGTCCAATGATGATCTGAGATGGCGAACTAGTAGGATCATGACCCTGCTGTTGCCTCCAGTCAATAAATTCCAAGTGTTGTTGTATCTTTTCATGGCACTCTAGCCACTTTGTCATCTGAGAATACTCCTCCTTATGGTTAGTCACACAATAGGCATTCTTGGCAAGGTCTATGTGAAGACACTCTGATTGCTCTGTATTGTAGTTATCAGTGGTGCCAAACAGTTCAATTGATGATGCATAATGTGTTAGACTGTGGAGCTTTGGAAGATTGAACTGTGTCCACACACTGAGATCAAGGAAGACTGCCTTGTTATCGTGAAATTGCCTAAGGTGCTCTCGCATCTGAGAGATTGTATTGCTTGTGTGGCTTTCATACTGAGCAACAAACAAAAAGTCCAAGAGAGCGTGCACAGCCTTGATGATGCATGATGAATCCATGCCACCAGGAACTGGGAGATCCACGATAAGGCCCATTAGAATAGAGCACATCTTCTTGTGCTCATGACTGGAGACGCGAGATAATGTTGCTATACCCTTCGGGAATAACAAGACCTTGTGATTCAGAGGGAGCATGTGGCACTGTGCATCAATCACTGCTGCCCCAAAAATGTGGATTAACCATTTGATCAGATGCTTCACCATGCCTTGGAGCATCTGGTGGAGAATGTCAGGGGTAATAGTGTGAAAGATGTCAGTAAGTGGGAGTGATTCCCAAAATGAATGGTAAATGGGTTTCATTCCGGCTTCACGACAGGCATGATGGAAGACACAAACATCCCCATCAGATAAGAGATATGTGTCAAGAACCACACTTTGCACCTGCAGCGGAAACGATTGGTATTTGCCCAGTTGATCCAGAGTGACTTTGCATTTGGAGCAGCGGCCACTGTATGTACAAGTCACAAGGACTTGCTCTGGGTTGTCGCCAATGAAAATTGCCAAAATTGGGTGACATCACCACCAAACACTGTCACCACTCATCATGTCAACTCCAACTTCACCATATGGTCCAATCGGAGCAAGAACTGTATGCATGCATGTGTGAAATAGATTGGCAACAGCATGGCAGCGAGTGGCCTTGTTTGAAATGGTAGTCAACTTGGTTGTTGGAATGTAACCAATTAATATGTAAGCATGGCAGGTTACCTTTCATCAGATTTGCTTTGGGATGTTTCCGATCATTAGATAAATCAGATATGCCATCTTATCATGGAAGAGCGTGAGCTGCATCTTGTCCATGGACACAATAATTGGTATGACTGTTGCTCCTTGTTGATGACTCTCTAGGGACTCCTAATATAACATATGAGTGGCGAGTTTCAATTGCTTTTAGCTCACTCACCTGTACCTTCCACCACCAATTCACTGTATGCATTTCATTATACATGTGGCACAAGCGCTCATGACTCGTGTAGTGCTGCTTGGGGGCAAACACCAAGTAAGGTGCAAATTGAGGGTTGCCGTAAATTGCCCGAATACACTCCACCACATCCCTGTGGTAGAATTCCAAGCACTCACCATTGAACATGACTTCCTTGCACTGGAAAGGCAGGCAGCCAGGTAATTCATCGTTGATTGTTTCATTCAGTTCCTTGACAGTTTGAAATGATAATCCGAGCACCTCTGTAACCTATCTTTTGGATTAGAGGCATGGTATCCAGAGAGTAAGAACTTTATACCCCTGGTATTTTCAACAGTTCCATAACTGCTGTTGAGGAAAGGCCTTGCATCTTTGCCCATCAGGCGATCTCCCAGTCAAGCTGAGATGAAAATGGGGCCCAGGGTGCATCCATATGCATATTCTGCAGCATCTCATACACCGATGAACTTTGAGGTGCACCAGGAATTGGCATGCCAGGGCTACCAAATGAGAATTGGTCGATGACCACGGTCGCTGTCTTGGGATCTGCTGTGTCAGTGTAATCATCTGGCTCAGTGTGATCCTCCAGTTCAGTGTGATCCTCCAGTTCGGTGTGATCCTCCAGTTCAGTTGGATTGATTTGTTGTGTAGCATCCTCCATTCCTGGAGAATCACCAAAAGTCACCTGATTATGGTTTGCCATGCACAAAAGGTCCTGAAATGTCTCCAAATCTCTGAGATTGGAAGGGTCATTGGATCCGTCTTCCAGATCTGACGCATCATCTGTCATCGTGAGTCAGATTTAGATGATCCATGCAACACATGCTGTGGTAAACTCACCATCTGACATCCGAATGTCATTTGATAGCTCATAGTCAGCATCAAATGTATTGTCTGTGGGAGTTGGTGGTGTATGAATTGGGTTTGGTGAGGGTTGCACCGCCAAGCAATGAATTGATGAAGGGGCCGTGGGAGCTCATGATGCAACGGGTGCATGTTGACAGTGGGGATCTCTAGTTTTGCTGACGTGTTGAGAAAGACCCCATGGGGTGAATTTGCCATCGCATCCTTGGCAACAAATTAGTGGGGCCATTGTGATAAGTCCAAAGTCTGAAGAATAGAGAGATGGGGCACAGATGGGAGCAACATGGGGGAGTCGATTTGGGATATGAGATACCCTATGCCCTGGGGCGTACTGTCAGTTCCCTCTTCTGACATTTTCTATAAAGAGAGATGCACATTTTGCTTAAGTCCCTATCCAACTCCAGTCGCTCCTGTTTCCAATCAAATTACACACTCCTTAGTCCTTACCTTCACTTGTTTTTCATGCCTCACACACGCCGCTCTCATGCCAAAATGGTGAATATCCACATGTAAGCATACAATTTATTATTGCTCGATACTGAACAAATGTGGGCTTTAATGTAGAGACCAGAATGCAGATGCACCATCTGCCACTGATCCTGTGCAAGGTAAGTTCACCTGCCAAATGATTAGACTCATCTAATTTAAGATCAGTGGGTCAAAAACGAACCTTGTCTTCTATCCAAGATATAACTCCAACCCAGGCGACCTCTGCAAGTCCAACATTGGTGTCGACAAGCAATCTGCGCACATCGAAGAGGGCTCGCATAGTCGGTAAGTTATATGCCAAGTGTCAAGGATTGACACTGATAGAGCCTGCAAGGTCCTTTCTATGGCTGTCCTTTGCAACTGAATTTAGGTGAGGGTGATGATAAAATGGAGGAATTGCAAGACCAGCTCAAGACAATTGAGAATGCCATGAGGCCCAACCACCTGCAGCACAGTAAGTGATGTGCTTACAAATCTTTGTTTGGTTCTCTGACAACTGACAACATGCATTTTTTTTTTCCAGCCTCGTCTTTTTACCCCGGTCATGGTTGAGATAATGACAACGTTAATCACCTCACCTTCCCCCTCAATGATGGACATCTTAGCAACGACAAAGATGGCAAGACAGAAATTGAGGACAAAGAGGACTGGCTCACAGAGCCACTACTCAGGGAGCTGCCGACAAGAAATGTGTCCAGGGCATCAGAGGTAGCAATGCTTGTTGAGGTAAGGATCCTTTTTTTCTCTTCTCTTCTTGAACCTTACTGCTTCATCTCTAGTGGCCTACCTGGCATGACCCTACCCCTGTTTCTGTCTTGGAAAGGGCTCATTCCACTACCCCTGCTTCTGTCTCGGTGATGGCCCATTCTGCTTCCCCCATTTCTATCCCAGCGATGGTTCATTCCACTACCCCTGCTTCTGTCCTGGCGATGGCTCATTCTGCTACCCCCATTTCTGCCCCAGTGATGGCTTGTTCTGCAACCCCCATTTCTGCCCTGATGATGGCTCATTCTGCCACCCCCATTTCTGCCCCGGTGATGGCTCATTCTGCTGCCCCTGTTTTTGTCTTGGTGAGTGTTTATTCCACACCCCCATTTTCATCTTGATGAGGGCTCATTCCACTGCCTGACACAGGTGGGTGGTGAACCTATCAATGATATGGTCTTGCCTGAGCAACCCCAAACTGTCTGGCCTGTTGAGACAGACCTCATTTTTGTCCAAGGGATGAAGAAGGTGATATTAACCATTCAGCGACCCCTAATGCGCTCAGTTATTCAAGACTCATTCGAGTGGGTCCAAGCATCATTGGTATTTAATGATGCGTTTCCAGACACCTTTAGTGCATTGGACATCACTCAGGATAGTCTCATTTTGGCTGCTGAATTCCATGACAGAGTGACAAACATTCATGACCGGCTCCTGCTCGATACCAAGTACATGAACAAAATGACACACCTGGTAAGTTTTCGATCTTGATTATGATGTTACTAACAATTTTTTCAGCCTCATGCCTGCATCCCCCTTTTCCGAGCCGAAGTCAAGGAGTCCTGCATCGCTTTAGTGCAAACTGAATTTCTGTCAATTGGGTCAGAGTCAGCTGTTGCTGAACTTGTCTTGAAGCAGCTTTCAAATTACAACTACACTTTCCCTACTGCTGCCAATGTAAGTGTCGTTTTTCAGTGAAATACTAGCTGACTGTCTTTCAGAACAATCCACTTTCTTTCCTTCCAATGCGGACATGACCTTACTGTAATGCTCACATCATCTCAATTATATGTGGCTTGTATTTCACTGGAGGGACCTCCTCCTTTGTACATCGCTTTAGGAGGCAGTTCCCAACCTATGAAAACAATAATGGAGTCATCTTGCGTGAGGTGCCCATTGCAATGGTGGCTCTCATTGCCACAGCGGTACATGTTGCCATTTCAGGTAATTAGAACATCAACATCATGCTGACATATTAAGTCAGCTCTATGCTGCAATCCAGGAATGGCACACTGGAAATCACAGAGCAGTCGAATTTTCATGCAACTCCTATCTTGATGTATACCAAGGCTACATGAATACCCTACAGCACATTGTCAATAACCGTGGAGATGCATTCCATGTCATGATGGCCAACATTTACTCACAGGCAAGGTTAGTACTGTCCAGAGCTATTATGATACATATGCTGATTAATTGTCACAGTACAAAGGTGGCGGGATCATCAAGTGCTACAATTGCCACCCTTGATCTTAACAAGATTGAAGGGTGAAAGTGATCAAATTACAAGGTTCAACACCATGATCTAATGTGTCCTATTGTAAGCAATATGTTTGTTTTATTGTGCACAGCTCATGGTACTTGATACAGTCAACAATAGGCACCATATACAACTGTGGGATATTAGTGCCTGTCTGGGAACAGACCAGATGGTTTCCTTACAGCACTTGGCACAGAGTTAAGTGAAATTAAGTACTGTTAAGCATTGTCAATGTGTTCAAGTACATTTAAGATTTTTTGGATTTTGCTAATGTGGCTTGAGCTAAATTGAGCCACTAAGTCAAGCCATGGCTGCCTGAGCCAGCCAAAGCCAAATGATGAGCCATCAATTAGCTGGCTAAGGCAATAGCCAACTGTGGCCAGCTAAAGAGAGCCAAAAGCAATGGATCTACCAGCTCAGCACTTAGCTGGCTTGGGCCAGCAAGCCATCACAACACTAGTTGAACCTGGAGTCCTGGACCCCAGTACATGTTCAGTCCAGCAATATGAATGAACCTGAACCTGAACATCAGGTCTGGTTCATGTGTGAACCCAGTCTGCCATGTTCCCAGACCAGACTGTGGCCAGTCTGGGCTGTGGTGTGGAGCCTTATGGGTAGTGACAGACTGATAGCTGCAAGGGAAGTGTTTGTTCGTGTTTTTGTTTTTCAAACTCAGGCTTGGGCACCAGTGCCCGAAGCCCATTTCTAACTGAACGATAACATGCAGTTTGACTTCATTGACGACGACACCTGTGATCACACTTCATTGGATGCTGAAGTGTATGAAATTTTCGATTGCAAGGATGTCCCGCCTTCCCCTGCAGCAATCCCGCCTTCCCCTGCAAATATCCTCATGGGAGTCGCAACCACTTCTCCCGAAGGCATGTTCATCTCTATGCATTGGCGTTCGATTATAGCGAAGTACTCGCGGGATCCTGATGGGGACGAGAATTCGAATTTGGCGAAACTTCTCGTTTCGTGTTGGCGGCGTGGCGAATTCAGGAAAATACGATGTCTGAGTGAGCACAGTTTCACGAACTCGCTCATTTTAGCTATGTCTTACAGCACCGCAGAAATTTTGCGGCCAACGCCTGCACAAACCAGCTGGGAGGACAGTGAAAGGTATACATAATCTTTCTTTTCTGTCTCAAGGCTTATATGTTTCGCTCGTCTAGTTTTCATATAACTCGAAGTAGGACTTCTTAGCTAACCTTCTGTAAGTTTACTCATCATCGCCGACAGAGCTTGATGCGGCCTACACTACACCATTTGTTGGGAATGCTGCCGTCGATTTTATCTCCTTCCTCCACCGCATTAACGATGATATCCTCCACGACAAGTTTCCGGCCTACGCCAAAGCAATTTCTGTGCTTCAAAGTTCTGGCGCGGGCAAATCGCGCATGCTCACAGAGGTACGCTCATGTTCTGTCAGTAGGAATCATTTGACGGAGTTCTTATTAGGCTGGTAGACACATCTTCACGCTTCCCATCTGTCTTCGCCATCCACATTCTCCAGGCTACCCACGATCTGATAAAGATGTACATGACTACTTCGCAAAGATAACCACCGAGAACGATTTGAGTTATACTGCACATTCCGCTATT
>QFEZ01000447.1:0-13419 GCA_003316425.1 Russula lepida | reverse complement strand
CCCGCCCCCCCCCCCCCCGGTGCAATCTTCTGCTACTTCACACCGTTGCACAAATCCGCTGCGACACCTCTATATTACGCGGCTCTCTGTGGATTTCACGATCTCGTAGAGCATCTCATTGTCAGATGTTCACAGGATGTGAATGCTGATGGGGGCTACCATATGAGACCACTAGTGGCAGCATTGGCAGGGGAACACTTCCAGACGGCCGATTTACTCCGTCATAACGGCGCAGACACGCATATCCGGGGCTTTAAAGAGAGTACTCCATTGCATTCTGCAGCTTACAAAGAAAATCCCAAAGTGGTCCAGAAATTAATCGAGTACGAAGCCGACATCCACGCTGAGGATGAGGATGGATACACCCCCATACATGAGGCATCTCGTGGTCCTCATGTCAAAAGTGGCTCTGTCCTCCGATTACTGTTGGAGCGCGGTGCTGATGTAAATGCGCGGGCAAGGAACGGCCGGATCCCGTTGCATGGAGCGTCGAAAAGGGGAGTGTTGGAGGTAGTGCGTCCTCTGCTTGAGCATGGTGCTGACGTAGAGGCGAAGGATAATGACGGCGAGACCGCATTGCCGATTGCGGCTGAGGAAGGACACGATGAAATTGTGAAATTGCTGTTGGAGCGTGGTGCTGATGTTAATGCGCGGGCAAGGGACGGCAGGACCCTGTTGCATAGAGCGTCGCAAACGGGGGTACTGGAGGCAGTGTTTCTGCTGCTTGACCATGGTGCCGACGTTGAGGCGATGAATAATGACGGCAAGACCGCATTACGACTTGCGGCTGAGCAAGGACACGACGAAGTTGTGAAGCTACTGCTGGAGCGCGGTGCTGATGTAAACGCCCGGGGATGGAACGGCTGGACCCTGTTGCATGGAGTGTCGCGAGATGGGGTGCTGGTGGCAGTGCGTCTGCTGCTTAAGCATGGTGCCGACGTTGAAGCGAAGGATAATGATGGCGAGTCCGTATTACGACTTGCGGCTAAGTACGGACACGACGAAGTTGTGAAATTACTGCGAGAACATGGGGCCAAGTAGAAACGCCTACATAGCATTTAGCACCTACGTATTCAATTTCTTGTCCATAAAAATCATACTCTTCTCGGTCTCGGACCTACGAAACGTGATTTAAGCCACTAATTAGTGTGGAATTATATCATATCACTGTGCAGCTGGAGGCTGATCTAGGGAGCGGAGACTCCTCCGAGCCGACGCCACCCCACATGCTGGCGACTTCCCTTCAATGACATCTCCGCCTCCTGATCTCCCACCTACATGTCTTAAGTGGGCTGGCTTCTGATTTCACTCATCGAAATTAGTTTGGTAAATGGGACAAACGAACACCTGTACACAAATGAAATAAATTCGTGATATAAAATGCGTCGGTCTGTCAGCATTGCTCAGCAAAATAATCGGAGGGTGGCTTTGCCAGACGTGGGGGTTTTGGTCATCAGCAATTTTCAACGGAAGGGCCGAGTCTAGCGTGATGAGGATTAAAGCGAAGAGTGTGTCGGGGGAAGTACTAGTACCGGAGCATGGTATGGTATGACTTCATAAGTGGTGGAGGGGGAAAGAGGTGTTGAGTCACTGTCGTCATCGGTTGAACCGTTTTGAAAAGTCTCACTTTCAGGTTCCCAATCGGACCACGTTTCATATAAGCCCTCATAACTGATCGAATTGTAATGCATTGTAGGAAAAGACTAAAAGTTTCAGGAGTCTAACGGGGAACTTGAAGCACATGTCTCCATTTTACTCGAACGCATTCCTAGCTATTTCCGAGAAAATTGAAATCCAACTGTGAATCAATGACAATGGTAGACTGGGTCTTCCTGAGCCCCTTCTGGGCTCGTCAGCAGGTACAGTACCAGTAGTGTAAAGGATTATCGGATTCGCGCTCGGCTCGGAGCGGGACACCCGTGCGTGTCACCACGTGTCACGTTGGGACTTGTTCATTTTTCGATTTTCGATTTTATTTCTCACGCGATCTCACGAGATCACTGCCTTCATCACTCGATTTCACCATCGCCTCCCCGTCAACCACTGGCACAACCACTGGCGCAAGATACTTGCGAATGAATCTCCCCTCTTTCTGCCTCTACAACCTCCCGCCTTTCCCTTTTTCTTATTCACATTCTATCTCTCTTTCTTCATATTTCGGGCAACGATGATCAACACTAAGCCGCAGCTGCCCAGCACCAGTACGTACCAGTATGCCCCCTATTCAATTTTTAGTGTCTTTTCTTCATTTTTACTAACATTTTTCGTACATTTTCCTGATCACCCGGCGCAATGACGACCCGTATACCCTTTCCCTAACAACACCGCACACTCCTTACCACCGGTCACGATTACTTAGTAGGGACTCAAAGTGTATTTAAGCAGCGTCCCCGACGAAGACGGCATCATCATTACTTAGTAACAATCGTATTGTGTGTTTTCCCTCCCTTCTCTTCGCGTGCACTTTCGTCTTTGCCTCTCAGTCGTGTCGGCACTTGCGTTCTGTGGAATCGTCGTCCAGACCGTGCGCTATTCGGCTTGCCTCTCGCGTCTCTCTCTTCTTGTCGCTCGCCTCGTCTCTTCGTGGCTCTCACTTTTCACTTATCATATCACTTCCTTTATTGGGATGGCAACACACTCTCGCAGCCGCCATCTTAGCTACAGTGAGTCTACCAAAGCCTTTACGCCTTGTTGCGCATCTCTCAATCTCTCAGTCAGCCTTTCATTTGGTGTTCCTCTGAGGCGGGAGACACAGCGGAGAAGTCACGGCTCTGCTGGCCTACTGGCATGGCCACACGGACTTGGGTAAGTCTTGCGCAACTCGAGTACTGTAACGATTTAACAAACACTCTATCCTTTCTGTTAGTCAAAAAGAAGAGCACAAAAAGAAGAAACGCTGAGAGATAATGGGTGTAATTAGGACACTGTGACGAAGCTTTTGCAAACTAAAACATCATACATTGCCAGGACTTGTAAGTTCTTTCGGATCTTGAAGTCAGTCACTTTTCTCTAGGCTGACCCGGGTCTGAGAAGTACAGCTAACAGACTTCAGACTCTACGGCTTTATCACGATCAGAGCTCTAACTTGTTCTCAGTCTGCCTGGTCTCCACATTGTGAGACGAGTGGTCAGGCTCCCATTACGCCCCATACTGTGGTGTAAGCCACGTTGGAAGCGTGTCATCATGTGTCCTGGGCGCCTATCGGCCATACATTTGCCCTACCTGCACGTTGGCGAAGCATGTCATTCTTCTCTTTCCCCACCACCCATCCTACTACGTCCCCTCAACCCCTCCATTTCCCCCCTTATGTCTCACACTCAACCTACTTCCCCTTCATTCTCCAATTTCCAAGCTATTTTTGATAATGCCTTGAGAGCGTACCAAACACGCATAAAGAAAGATATTCTCACACACCCGCTCGCCGCCCAGTTCCAGGACTGCAGATCGCCTAGCAACATTCTCGACGTGCTTCAACAGCAAGTCGACAAGCATAATCGGTCTCAACGTCAAAATGAGAAGTGGACCAGTTGGCTTGACTCAACCGTCAAAGTCCTTGATGCCTTCTCGGGGACGCTCGGACAACATGTCACCTCGGTATGCCTTAGGATATCACCCTGTATCAGAGCCACGCTCTCATGGTTTTTTCACAGGCATTTCCACCAGCAAAAGCCATCTTTACTGCAGTCGGCGTCCTTCTTTTAGTGTGTATCGTTTTATATGTTGATGCCGCCCATCGTAATGCGATCACATCTCAGGCAGCTAAAAATGTGCGTGCAAGTGAAGACGCTCTTCTTGAGGTCTTCGAGCGTCTCGGAGCATTTTTCCGACGACTAGAGATTTACACTGAAGCGACACTGGATGAAAGAATGGTGGATATAGTCGCGAGAATAATGGCAGAAGTCTTGAATATTCTTGGAATTACAACAAATGAAATTAAGCAAGGCTGGATGAGTAAGCGTTTGCTGCACGGAAGTATCGTTGCTAATCGAACGATTTTCAGAGAAATTCCTAAGGAAGCTGTTCAAGTATAAAGACAATTGGACGGATGTTGAGGATGGGTTGAGGAGATTGGACAGGCTGACGCAAGAGGAGGCCGAAATGGCGGCTGCGCAAGTGCTGAAGGCTACGCATGCTGTGGACGACGCTGGTAGAGTGAGGGGAGTTGCGGATATCGCGCTAAACGTCGACAATAGAGTGGCCGGTGTCGGTGCTCAAGTTCAGGGCGTCAGTGACCAATTAAAGGGCATCGATGACATGGTAGCGGTGGTCAGGGATGGTACGCAATATACTTTCAATCAACCATCAGAACATCATTTAACCCCTAACATGCATAGATGGAAAAGAGGCCAGGGCAGTCATGCTACAAGCCACCGATGGCGTAGATCGGATGGAACGTTCGTGGTCTCCGAACTGCATTCACGTTGGACATACAGGTTCAATCATCGTCACAGGGAATCTATTACGAAAGGATCTTCATAGATGGCTCTCGCCGCCAGATCCATCCACGAATCACAACTTAGCAAGTGGCACCCATCACGAGGGAACGGCGACCTGGTTTTCTAATGGCAACACATATAAGGAATGGAAGTCAGTAGGTTCCGAGTCACTCCTTTGGATTCATGGAAAGCGTGCGCCCTTGTCCTATTCCGCTGCCAGACATGGCCTAATAACATCTCTTATTATAGCTGGCTCCGGCAAGAGCGTACTTTGGTTCGTACAGCCCTTGCTGTTTTTGTCAAAGATAACTGACTCAGTTGTCATTTCCAACTCCACAATCGTCCAGGATCTGAAAACCATGAGCGATGCTGGTCAAGCCTCGATGGCATATTTCTATTTCGACTTCCGAGACATCAGCAAACAACACTGGCGTAACCTTGTCACTTCCCTTCTCATTCAGCTTTCTGCTCGCTCTTATCCCCATTACGACATCCTATCTCGTCTTTATTCTGCTCACGACGATGGCAAGGAGCAGCCAAACGATGGCGCGTTAAAACGAGGCCTGATAGAGATGCTCACACTGCGGGATCAACGTCCGACCTATCTAGTAATGGACGCCCTTGATGAATGTTCCGACGTCTCTGGGATTCCGACTTCTCGCAGCCGGGTTCTTCAGCTGGTGAAAGAGCTTGTCGATCTTCATATACCAAATATTCATATATGTGCCACGAGTCGACCAGAAGTCGACATACGAGATGTGCTCGAGCCTCTGGCCTCCTGCCAAGTGTCCCTCCATGATGAAAGCGGACAGAAGAAAGATATCGAGGACTACGTTCGGTCTGTGGTTTACTCGGAGTCGGAGCTAATTATGCGGAGGTGGAGGAGGGAGGATAAGGAATTGGTCATCGAGACGCTCTCTGAACGAGCTTATGGAATGTAGGTGAATTGATTTTGTTAGTAATACCTGTCTGAATCGTCGGACAGGTTCCGGTGGATATTCTGTCAGTTAGAAGTGCTTCGTGTCTGTCTTCCGTCAAGTGTCCAAAGATCGCTCAGGGAGTTACCTGAAACGCTTGATGAGACATACGAGCGCATTCTGCAGGAAATCAAGAGGCCGAATAGGGCGCTTGCTCAAAGAGTATTGCAATGCCTGGTTGCTGCCACCCGGCCTCTTCGTGTTGGGGAGCTTGCAGAGGTCCTTGCAGTTGACTTTGATAACGGAGAAGGGATCCCGAGACCGAACCCAGGTTGGCGGTGGGAAGACGAAGAACAGGCTCTTCTATCCGCATGCTCAAGCCTTATTGTTATCGTCGAAGGTAGCGATGTCGAAGCTGGTAATTCGCGCTTCGTCCAATTTTCGCATTATTCGGTCAAGGAATTCTTGACCTCGTCTCGCCTCGCTACCACAAATGGAGAAGTCTCAAAGTATCATATTGACTTGGAGCCCGCACATACGATCTTGGCGCAAGCTTGCCTAGGTGTTTTACTACAAATACAAGACGACGACGAAGCTCATATGGCCGAAGATCACCCACTGGCTCGATATGCTGCTGAGCACTGGACTACTCATGCTCAATTCGGGGGGGTGTCGTCACGGTTACAGAAAGGGATGAAATGTCTGTTCGACCCTGGCAAACCACACTTTAGGGTGTGGCTTACATTATACGATATAGACGCCCCCCCGACCAACCCCGATGCAATCTTCTACAACTTCATACCCTGGGGCAAATCCGCTGCGGCACCTCTATATTACGCAGCCCTCTGTGGATTTCACGATCTCGTAGAGCACCTCATTATCAGATATTCACAGGATGTGAATGCTGATGGGGGCTACCATATGAGGCCACTAGTGGCAGCATTGGCAGGGGAACACTTCCAGACGGCCGATTTACTCCGTCATAACGGCGCAGACGCCCATGTTCAGGGCAATGCTGAGAACACTCCATTGCATTCCGCAGCTTACAATGCAAATCTCAAAGTGGTCCAGAAATTAATTGAGTATGGAGCTGACATCCATACTAAGGATGAAGAAGGACGTATCCCCGTACATGACGTATCATGTGGTCATCATGTCAAAAGTGGCTCTGTCCTCCGATTACTGCTGGAGTGCGGTTCTGATGTAAATGCGCGGGCCAAGGACGGCCGGATCCCGTTGCATGAAGCGTCGGAAAATGGGTTGCTGGAGGCAGTGCGTCTGCTGCTTGAGCATGGTGCCGACGTAGATGCAAAGGACAATAACGGCGAGACCGCATTGAAGCTTGCGGTGCAAGGACACGACGAAGTTGTGAAATTACTGCTGGAGCGCGGTGCTGATGTGAATGCGCGGACAAGGAATGGCCGGACCTCGTTGCATGGAGCATCGGAAATGGGATGCTGGAGGCAGTGAGTCTGCTGCTTGAGCATGGTGCCGACGTTGAGGCGAAGGATAATCACAGCAAGACCGCATTGCAGTTTGCGGCTGAGGAAGGACACGACGAGGTTGTGGAATTACTGCTGGAGCACGGTGCTGATGGAAATGCGCCGGGATGGCACGACAGGACCCCGTTGCATGGAGCGTCGGAAAATGGGGTGCTGGAGGCAGTGCATCTGCTGCTTGACCATGGTGCCGACATAGAGGCGAAGGATGATATGGGCGATACCCCATTGGGGCTTGCGGCTGGGCAAGGACACGACGAAGTTGTGAAATTACTGCTGGAGCGCGGTGCTGATGGAAATGCTCGGGGATGGAACGACATGACCCCGTTGCATAGAGCGCCGAAGAGTGGGGTGCTGGAGGCAGTGCGTCTGCTGCTTGAGCATGTACTTCCGGACCCCATTACAGTTTGCGGCTGGGGAAGGATACGACGAAGTTGTGAAGTTACTGCGAGAACATGGAGCCAACTAGAAACACTATGGCACTTAGTACCATTTGTATACAATTTCTTGTCCATTGAAATCGTACTCTTCTCGGTGTTCGGACCAATGAAACTCAATGTAAGTCACAAGTGGATTTATGGCATGTCACTGTGCCTGTGCATCTGCAGCACGGAGGCTGATGTAGGGAGCGGAGACTCGGAGGTCAACCGAGTGTGAAGAAATCTCGAAACCTCGAAACCTCTCTCAGTTTCCCTTGGCTCTCCCCACATGCGGCATGCTGGCGACTTCCCTCGATGAGACCATCTCCACCTCCCGACCTCTCGGACCCCCTTTCTTTTATTTCAACTTGTCAAGTCTTGAACGCATCTTCCGCTTACATGTCTTGAGTGGGCTGACTTCAAGGACACATGTTCACAAATCTGATTCCACTCATCGAAACGAGTTTGGTGAATGGGACCTACGGACGAAGACCTGTATACAAATGGAAGAAATGCGTGATATAAAATGCGTCGGTCTGTCAGCGAGAAGAGCGGAGGGTCGCTTGCAATTCGTGAGGGTTGGTCATCGGCAATTTCCAACAGAAGGGCAAAGCATAGCGTGAAGAGGACTAAGGTGAGGAGGGTGTCGGGGGAAGTGCTATACGCTAGTAACGGAGCACATGTACACATAACGGCGAGTATAAATTTTGCGCGTTCATTGGGTTCGGCGTGGAAGTGGGCGTATAGGGCAGAGAAACCGGGAGAAATGCATATGAGATAGCAAGTGCGTAACATGAGTGAACGAACAAAGAACTCTAATAAAATGCGACTGAACAGCAAAACCATGAGATGAAAGAGTACTTGCAACACGTCCCAGTCAAAATCAGATCAGATCAGTGACGCGTGAACGCGTGAACTCCCGCGTGTGTGGCGGCGCGTAGTAGCGGTCTGCACCATCCTCGTCCCACATCTCAGGCGTACGTCAATCACCGCCCGAATTCGTGGTCCGAGTAACAATCGTCGGTGATGCCGCCATGAACGATGTCGGCGCCGTGCTCAGATCCCTTGGCGGTTGGAGTAAAGACCTGTGGAGGCGACATCGACTAAGGGGAAGAATCAGTACCCGGGCTAGCGTCTACGCCAGCGTCACCATAAGCGTAGGTGTTGTCGACCCGTTTTCCTGTGTCGTGTCGTCGATCCGAGACCCGGGCCAGGGATGTTCGGTTCTTTACATAAGACACTGTTTCTATAAACGGTATGAAATTCCCATCACCTGCCTGAGTTCCCCATTACCCTCACCTCCTTTGCATAGCTCGCACGCCCGTCGATTCTCTGCTTGTCCATGTAAACACTTGCTCTTAGCTCGCCTAACCGCCCTTCTCGCATATCACGTGAGCGTCTTCCTCCCAGCAAGCCTAGCAATTCGGAGAGAATTGCCTCAAGTCAAGCAGCTCACACTCCAGCGGGCCTGTCGATTTCACCAGCCTTCAAGTTCGCTGTAATGAGCATGGGTACCCTCCCGTGCAGCTCCCCTCTCCGCGATCCGGCTGCAGGCTTTGCCCAACTGCGTGTCGCACTCGCACGCTTGCCTCGCAACCACCTCTGCCACCCGCATCCAACTCAAACCCGACGTACCATGAGCTTTCATCACTTGAGTCGCCAGCCAAATCTCGGGCCAATCACGCACGGCCAACACCTTTGGCGTGCGCATTTGCAAGTACTCAAAAGATGTCTTTGACAGTGACAAAGATGTTGTTTATTGGGTCGAAGCGTGCCGCCAGTGTAGATAGACATACAGTAGATCATACGATGGCCGCTGCAGACGCAGGTCCTGTCTGCGCCTATCCTTTGGAGTTGCTTTTCTCTCGTACCTTATCTCCGATCTACTTACTCCACTCTAGCTCCTCTCTGTTACTATACAACTCCCTGGAGTCACTCTGAGAAGACTATCGCATTGGATTTCCCTCCGGGTCTGTGGCCAACAGACCGACTCCACGGCTTCATCACAATCAGAGCTCTTGTTCTCAGTCTCCCCACAGTGTGGGAGGAGCGCTCAGGCTCCTATTACGCCTTATCGTGTACCCCTCAATAAGCACTTTCTTGTTGGACAGCCTGAGTGACAGTGAGTGTCATGAGTCCAGCGCGCCTATCGATGCCGCCCATCAATTATACAGTGACATTACTGACATATGCCGTACTTGGCGAGGTGTGTCGCTCTTCTCTTTCCCCATCACCCACAATCCTACTGTCTCCCCTCAACTCCTCCATTTCCCCCTTATGTCTCACACTCACCCCACTTCCCCTTCATCTTCCAACTTCCAACTTATTTTTGGTAAAGCCTTGAGAGCGTACCAAACACGCATAAAGAAGGATCTTCTCACACACCCACTCGCTGCCCAGCTCCAGGACTGTAACTCGCCTAGAAACATTCTCGACGTGCTTCAACAGCAAGTCGAGAAGTTAAATCGGTCTCAGCGTCGAAATGAGAAGTGGACCAGGTGGCTTGACCCAACAGTCAAGGTCCTTCATGCCTTCTCGGGGACGCTCGGAGAACATGTCACCTCGGTGTGCCTTAGGTTATCAACTTGTACCAGACCCACGCCCTCATGCTTATTTGACAGACATTTCCGCCAGCAAAAGCCATCTTTACTGCAGTCGGCGTCCTCCTTCTGGTATGTATCGTATTATATGTTCATGCGGCCCATCGTAATGCGAACATTTCTCAGGCAGCTAAGGATGTGCGTGCAAGTGAGGACGCTCTTTTTGAGGTCTTCGAGCGTCTTGGAACGTTTTTCCGACGACTAGAGATTTACACTGAAGCGGCACTGGATCGAAGAATGGTGGATGTGGTCGCGAACATAATGGCCGAAGTCTTGAATATTCTTGGATTTACAACAAATGAAATTCAGCAGGGCCGAATGAGTAAGCGTATGCTGTGCGGAAGTGTGGTCGCTGACCGAACGATTAACGATTTTAGAGAAATATTTAAAGAAGCTGTTCAGAAATACGGATAATTGGACGGATATTGAGGATGGGTTGAAGAGATTGGACAGGCTGACGCAAGAGGAGGCTGAAATGTCTGCTGCGCAAGTTCTAAAGGCCACGCATGCCGTGGACGACGCTGGCAGAGTGAGGGGAGTTGCGGATATCGCGCTAAACGTCGACAATAGAATGGCCGGTGTCATTGACCAATTAAATGACATCGATGACGTGGTAGCGGTGGTCAGGGATGGTGCGCAATACACTTTCAATCAATCATCAAAAAATGATTTAACCCCTGACGTGCATAGATGGAAGAGAGGTCAGGGCAGTCATGCTACAAGCAGCCGATGGCGTAGACCGGATCGAACGTGCGTGGTCTCCGAACCGCATTCATGCTGGATATGCAGACTCAATTATCGTCACAGGGAATCAATTACGACAGGATCTTCATAGATGGCTCTCTCCACCAGATCCATCTACGAATCATAATATTGCATGTAGCGCCCATCACGAGGGAACGGCGACCTGGTTTTTTAATGGCAGCACATATAAGGAATGGAAGTCAGTAGGTTCCGAGTCACTCCTTTGGATTCATGGAAAGCATGCGCCCCTGTCCCATTCCCCTGCCAGACACGGCCTAAAAACATTTCTTATTTGTAGCTGGCTCCGGCAAGAGCGTACTTTGGTTCGTACAACCTTTTCTGTTTTTGTCAAAGATAACTAAGTCAGTTGTCATTTCCAGTTCCACAATCGTCCAGGATCTGAAAACGATGTGCGATGCTGGTCAAGCCTCGATGGCATATTTCTATTTCGACTTCCGGGACATCAGCAAACAACACTGGCGTGACCTAATCCCTTCCCTTCTCGTTCAGCTTTCTTCTTGCTCTGATCCTCGTTGTGACATTCTATATCGTCTTTACGCCGATCACGATGATGGCAAGGAGCAGCCTAACGAGGATGTGTTGAGGTGGTGCCTAATAGAGATGCTCACACTGCGGGATCAACGCCCAACCTATCTGGTAATGGACGCCCTTGACGAATGTTCCGACGTCTCTGGGATCCCAACATCTCGCAAACGAGTTCTTCAGCTTGTGAAGGAACTCGTCGACCTTCATATACCAAATGTTCATATATGTGTCACAAGTCGGCCAGAAGTCGACATACGAGATGTCCTCGAGCCTCTGGCCTCCCGCCAAGTGTCCCTCCATGATCAAAGCGGACAAAAAAAAGATATCAAGGACTATGTTCGGTCTGTGGTTTACTCGGAGTCGGAGCTAATTATGCGAAGGTGGAGGAAGGAGGATAAGGAGCTCGTCATCGAGGCGCTCTCTGAACGAGCTGATGGGATGTAAGTGAATTGATTATGTTCGTAATACCTGTCTAAATCGTTGGACAGGTTCCGGTGGATATTCTGTCAGTTGGAAGTTCTTCGTGACTGTCTTCCATCAAGTGTCCAAAGATCGCTCAGGGAATTACCTGAAACGCTGGATGAGACATACGAGCGCATTCTGCAGGAAATCAAGAGGCCGAATAGGGCGCTTGCTCAAAGAGTGTTGCAATGCCTGGTTGCGGCCACCCGGCCTCTTCGTGTTGCGGAGCTCGCGGAGGTCCTTGCAGTTGACTTTGACAATGTGGAAGGGGTCCCGAGGCTGAACCCAGGTTGGCAGTGGGAAGATCAAGAACAAGCACTTCTATTCGCATGCTCAAGTCTTATTGTTATCGTCGGAGGTGGCAATGTCAAAGCTAGCGATAGCGACTCCGAATGGGGTGTCGGAGCTGATGATTCGCGCTTCGTCCAATTCTCGCATTTTTCGGTCAAGGAATTCTTGACCTCGCCTCGCCTCGCTACCACAAGTGGAGAAGTCTCAAAGTACCATATTGGTTTGGAGCCCGCACATACGATCTTGGCACAAGCTTGCCTAGGTGTTTTACTACAGATCCAATCCGACGTCGAAGGTCATCTTCCCAAAGATCATCCCCTGGCTCGATATGCTGCCAAGCACTGGACCACTCATGCTCAATTCGGGAGGGTGTCGTCACGCTTACAGAAAGGGATGGCATGTCTTTTCGACCCTGGCAAACCTCACTTTCGGGTGTGGCTTACGCTATACGATATAGACGCCCCGACCGACGAAGGTGCAATCTTTCACTACTTCACACCGGTGGACAAATCCGCTGCAGCTCCTCTATATTACGCGGCCCTCTGTGGATTTCACGATCTCGTGGAGCACCTTGTTATCAGATATTCACAGGATGTGAATGCTGATGGGGGCTATCATATGAGGCCACTAGTAGCGGCACTGGCAGGAGAACACTTCCAGACGGCCGATTTACTCCGTCATAACGGCGCAGACATGCATATCCAGGGCTGTGTAGGGATGACTCCATTGCATTCCGCAGCTTACGATGAAAATCTCGAAGTGGTCCAGAAATTAATTGAGTACGATGCCGACATCCATGCTGAGGACAAGGAAGGAAGGACCCCCGTATTTTACGCATCATCTGGTCCTTATATCAAAAGTGGCTCTGTCATCCGATTACTGCTGGAGCGCGGTGCTGATGTAAATGCGCGGGCAAGGAACGGCTGGATCTCGTTGCATGGAGCGTCGGCAGATGGGTTACTGGAGGCAGTGCGTCTGCTGCTTGACTATGGTGCCGACGTTGAGGCGAAGGGTAATGACGGCAAGACCGCATTGCAGCTTGCGGCTGAAGAAGGACACGACGAAGTTGTGAAATTACTGCTGGAGCACGGTGCTGATGTAAACGTGCGGGAATGGAACGGCTGGACCATGTTGCATGGAGCGTCGCAAAATGGGGTGCTGGAGGCAGTGCGTCTGCTGCTTGACCATGGTGCCGACGTAGAGGCGAAGGATAGTGTCGGCTGGACCGCATTGCAGCTTGCGGTTGAGGGAGGATACGGCGAAGTTGTGAAATTACTGCTGGAGCGCGGTGCTGATGTAAATGCGCAGGCAAAGGACGGCTGGACCACCTTGCATGGAGCATCGGCAAACGGGTTGCTGGAGACAGTGCGTCTGCTGCTTGAGCATGGTGCTGACGTTGAGGCGAAGGATAATGACGGCTGGACTGCATTGCAGCTTGCGGCTGAGTACAGAGACGACGAAGTTGTGAAATTACTGCGAGAACATGGAGCCAAGTAGAAACACCT
>QFEZ01000443.1:70966-118832 GCA_003316425.1 Russula lepida | reverse complement strand
GTAGCACTGCGAGGAACAAGCAAAAAAATGCGACTAAACAACAACACCAAGAGAGAAACGAGAGCTTGCAACACGTCCCAGTCAAAATCAGGTCAAATCTGTGACGGAGTGCGTGCCAGCGCGTAGTGGCCCGCACCACTCTCGTCCCACATCTCACGCGTACGTCCATCACCGCCCGAATCCGTAGTCCGACTAGCAATCGTCGGTGGTGCCGCCACGAACAATGTCGGCGCCGTGCTCAGGTCCCCTGGCGGTTGTGGTGAAGACAGTGGAGGCGACGTCGACGAAGGGGAGGAATCGGTACCTTGGCTAGCGTCTGCGCCAGCGTCACCATACGTGTTGTCGTCGACCCGCTCGTCGTGTCCTCGGAGCGCACGGACTGTGACAGAAGCAACGGTTATAGCGGTGTCGGTTCTTTAGATGAGACACTAAACAGTATGTCGAGCTTCCCATCACCCGCTGACTTCCCCCGCTCCTTATAATTACACCCACCCTCCACGCTCGTCGATCCTCTGCTTGTCCATGTAAATGCGTGCTCTTAGCTACCCTAACTGTTCTTTTCGCATTTCCCGTGTGCATGCTCCTCCCGGCAAGCCTAGCGATTGGGAGAGAATTGCCTCAATTCAAGCAGCTCACACTCCTGCGGGCCTGGCGATTTCACCATGTACCAGCCTTCAAGTTCGCTGCAACGAGTATGGGTATTCCCCCGCGCAGCTCACCTCTCTGCGATCCGGCTGCGCATCGCGCCTGCACGCTTACCCTGCAACCGCACCACAACCGCTCAGTCTCCTTCCCTTGCTGTCACTCGCCTCCGCCACCCGCATCCAGCTCAAACCCGGCCTACCGTGAGCTCCCTAACTGGCAAGATATCCACTTGAGTCGCCAGCCAAACCTCGGGCCAATCATACACGGCCAATACCTTTGGCGTGTGCATTTTCAAGTACTCAAAAGATGTCTCTGTGTGGTGGCACGTGGTTAGTACGACCTCCCTCGCCATTGACATCCTCGCAGCATGCTCGCCTGTTATGCTGCTCCGCCGTCCCCACCGCGTGTGCACTGTGCGCCTCTCCAGGGTCACGATTCCACATCGAGATTAAGAATATGTCCAATGACCGTGGAGCGGGACGCGTATACCTTTTACGCAAGGGCGTCCTGCCAGAGCTCTTCCATGCGCTGCACGTGCGTGTGGGAACGTCGCCGCCTTCGGGGATTTTCGCAGAGGAGAACCGGCGCATGGCGAGCGATTTCTTGAATTGGGATTTCGGGTCGGAATTTGAAATATGAGATTGAACAAAGTAGGAGAATGAACTTGTAGACAAATCCCCACCAAGAAATCGTCGAATACGCTCGAAGGAGTAGGGCCTTCATAATAGAAAACGACAGCGAGGAAGAACTGTACAGCGATGCTGCCATGACTATACACACCTGACCCGAAGAGTGATTCACTACCACAGCATTCGCAGCCTTCCTATCTTTCTTTTGCTAGAATTTGACAAGTGCCTCTTTGATTGGCGCAAGTTGGCTCTCATTGTAGAGACGAACGCCACCCTTCCAGGTTTCGAGTAAGTCACTGACGTGATCTATAAATCATTCTAGTCTATTTACCCATACTTCACCTTGAGGATGCGATTCGAGAATGAAATTGGTCACAATTCCCTATAAAACGTGGTCACTAACCCATGACACTGGCATCAACTCTTGCCGCGAATTGGTGGCGTACGAAATTATTCATCCCTCCCTACGAAGACCTTTAGCGTCATCAATCTGTATTGAGTTTTTTCTACTTACTCTCAATCCAAACCAAGATCTTTGTCGTTTGAAGTCACATATGTGATACATTTGGGAGGACGAGCTCATATCCTGTAACGTTGTCGATCGCAAGCCCATACCGACTTGATTTATGTGAGTAGCCTGAAAGCATATGAGATCCAGCTCTGCGACAATCCGAGACACTCATCTCCACGAAGTATCACCCCTGCAACACCGACGCCGGCTGCACGTCCCCCTACTACGTTCACACCAGTAGTTTCAAGTGCTTTATACACTTGATCCCAAGTAAGGCCAGCTCCGATCTTAACTGTTCCACTGACTGAATCAACCTGGGTCTTGTTGAAGCGTGACATCGCGATCTGTACGCCTCTCGTCGAGAACCCCGGGTTCGAGGCGTGTCCTCCGACCTTCACGGCGAGGGGAGTTTGCCTCGATCCCAGGATACGTAGTTACGGAAAAAACTGCGGGTGAGTAAATGCTGCTGCGTCAGATCGAAATATCGCACAGTTCTGCTTACGTCATCGGCGGACCTGGCTCAACCGAGCAAACCGACGTCTCGGAACTCGTAGGAACAAAGTGTGAAATGTCGACCAAGTACTCAGATGAAGCTTGATGACCCACTGGCATCTGAATGAGGTATCATGAATGACAGATCGACTCACGGGGGAAAAAGACTTGCGATTCACTGGACATAGACTGACATAGCTGCTACAATCTCTTTGCGGGTACATAAATTGTCTGAGGAGTCCTGCTTTCCCAAGGCTGCTAGCGTGCCATAGGAACGTGATGCCAGGAATCAGATTGCCCACTTATCGGACACCCTTGCCTTATAATATAGTGGATGCCAGAAATAGTGCACAGAGAAGAAAGGATGTGAACGCCAAGGGTGATCGGTATGAGCCGGAGTTACTAGAGAGCAGCCTGCCAGCCTCAGCAGTCAATAAACAATGCCTTTTTATAATCCAGAAGGCGAGTGACAGGTCCAATGCCAGCAGCCTCTGACGCCGAATTAACTCCATGATACTCGCATGAAACGTTTGGTCAGTCAAGGGATGCCCAAGGAATTACTGTAATGCAAAACACGGGGAGTGTGGGCGCTCCGCTCACCAATCTAGCATGTGAAGTCATGCGTTGACCATTCTCAGAAGTAATCAATTATTGTAATGCGCCCACGTCGTTGTTGGTATCAGTGGCGTTCGGTGTCAGCGATGCATCAAGTCCATAGCCATAGATCGCCATTGCACCTCGCCCATTATCACGGCATGATGGCAGGCCTTCCCAAGCTTTCAGCGTCTATCTGGAGGGGACCACGTCGGACTACTTCTTTAGTTCACTGAAAGCTTCCGGTATGCGCAGGCTGCATGGTAGTGATGTATTGCATGGATAACAGTGTGCCAGTGAGCACGATAGGAAAAGAGTTTTTGTGCACAGAGGTGGGAACATAGGAGTCTTGGAAGGAATCAGATACAGTCTGTCTTGATCCTTTCTGAGAAGCGTTTCGAGGCGACTGAGAAAGATCACCACGATGTCATTACATAATCATTTCGAAACACGGGAATAACCAATGGACACATTAATATTCTCGGTGTCATGACACCAGTCAGGCAACATGGGCAACGCCTCGTTACGGGACACTCTACAATAGAACCCTTTAGTCTTGCTTTTCGTGTGTGCCAGCCATCTCGGGATGCTTTCCCCCTTTCCTTTTCCCTTATAATCTCCCTCTGCCAATAATCTCCCTCTGCCCGAACCCACTCACCCCACTCCACGGCGTTTCACTAGTCACACATGGGCTCTTCATTGCCACTATGGCATCCACCAACCAAATCGTCTCACGGCCGCATATCCAGTCGTAACGGTTTCTTCCACTCTTTTAATAGCATCCCTGGAATGGCCATCTTCTTCGGTTCCTTTCTCTTGGTCGATCTTATTCTTTACATGACATTCCTGTCATCGTACGGCCCTCTATTTCTCAGCTCTTCAGAGTGGTCTACGCCCACAAATCACGCCTCTTCTTCGCCGTCTGATGTCCTTTCCCTCGAACAAATCAGGGACATCGTAGCTCCTACTCGTGGCTTTTTTTCGCGGGACTATAGCCTCAACCTGGGATGGAATAATGTCAGTATACGTGACAATATGAATTGAGCCGAATGGGTAATCCCAAAATAGATACAATATATTCTCGACGCAGCCCTCCTCCAAGCAAACTTGCTTAATCGCACCTTGGTTATACCTTCATTTGTTTATGCGCGCGCATGCGAGTATCATATGTATGTTTTTTTTTGTTTCACACTTCCTACGGCTTCATCACAATTCACAATGCATTATCGAGGACAGTGAAGCTTGTGCGGACTATGCAGTAATGGTCAACCGGGGCGACGTCCTGGAATCAGATGAGTGGCGAGATCTTCCCACAGAACAGCAAATGGCCTTCCGCATCCCTATTTCGGTCATGATCGATCTCCCTCATCTTCGTGCACAACATCCTGTCATCACAGTCTCGGAATACCTCCGCCTACACGGGCAGGACCCGGAGGGCGAGTCGATTCGTGGGCTGTGGCAGAAAGAACTATATCATTCCTACCCCAATGTCTTCGAGCCTAACAAGACAAAGACGCCATCGCTGTTCGTCATCGAAAATCAGTGGTACGAGCCCTCGGGCACTAAGCGAGTCGATTACATTCCGCAGGTGATGAAGGAGCGGGGGATTTGGGAACGCTACTCCCCATCACAGCGCCAAAATACTAGCGGATATTGGCAATCTGTGGTGCCAACGGAAATATCAAAGCGACTGGCGAATGGTGATTCGGGCGTTTTGGAATGGGATACTGCCAAACGCATTCTGCGGTCCTCCGAGCTTGAGCCAGAAGTGGACCTCGACGATGATAAGGCTGTCGAGAGTGTTTTGAATGCCAACGGCTGGGAAGTTCTTCATACCTTCTTCTCAGCGTGAGCACCATATTTTTACCCCATTATTTCTAGAGCTAATCCCACCCCACCCCTTCACGTGTTTTTCTCTCCCTCGATAGCGGATGGGAACTTGACAAGACGGTAATTTGGCCCATCAGACAGGTCGTGCCTCGCTCGTCGATACGAGGTTTTAAGGATGACTACTACTTCGTGGATACCGACGTCATCCTGCTCGAAGGGGAGGTTCATGTGGGGAGCAAGCCTGTGAGTATTGCGCCGCATTTTCGCTCTCACACATGCGTATATGGCTAACATTAACTCTTGATCTCAACTCTCCGTTCGGCTTCTAGGGAAACATGGGCTTCACGGAGGACGGTGCACGCATTAAATTCGCGAGTATGGCCGTCCGTGCATTCGTACAACCTCAGCCTATCCTTACTCTCGCCGAAACTCTCGCCGCGCGTATGCGCCAACTGAATGGGGGCCGTCTTTGGATGGGGGCTCACATACGCCGCGGAGACTGTGAGTGACACACTAGTATGACATCAGCTTCTCACCAATAAATACCACCTGCGTTTTTCCCCTACCGCACCAACTTTGACACCCACCCACAATACGCAACTGTACACAATGAAGTCATTCGTGCTGGATGGGTGATAGCAAACACTATAGAAGGCCACGTGATGCGCGTAAAAAATGGACTAGAAAGAGGACGTTCAGTCCTATATCACCTGGAAAATGTGACGGCATACGACATCGAGAACGTCGAGCCTGACATTGAGCAGACGACCTTTCCCCCTCCGTTGCCAAACGACCGTTTCTACGTCGCTACGGACGAGCGCGACCCCGATGCACTACGAGTAATCAGTGAAGCTGGTGGTGTGTTCTTGACCGAGCTGCTCGAGATGGAGGATAGACGTGCGTTCGGCTGGCCGCTGATGCTCATGGACGTGCGTGCACTCGTCGAGCAGTCGGTACTGGCGCATAGCGCGTACTTTCATGGCCATGCGTTTAGTTCGTATGCGGGACGGGTCGCGAATATGCGTGCTGCACGAGGCGCAGATCGACGCACGACATTCCTAGAGACCTAGGATGATCTGTCTGAACCCGAATTACTAATAAATATCCCACTTCCACATCGACTGTATACCTACAGTAACCCTTGCAGGTCAATAATGATGCGCTTCTTCATTCCATTCTATTTGGCAACCTGTACAAAATTGTGTGGTACTGTAATTTACTAGTCATCTTCCCTGTGTCACAGACTTCTCATGAGGTTTTCTCACATTCGAATTATCGATCCATTGTCGACAATGCATGAACCAGAGCAGTGTGAGCCATCACACACCAACCTAGGTCACATACCAGCAATAACGATGCATTAATTTCTTCTATCTGACATGAATCACTCGGACAGAGTCAGGCATCAGCGTTCGGAATGATGGGGAACCATCTCGAGAGCACGTTCTCGGGATCGTATTGTACTTTCAGGCGCTGCAGACGGCTATAGTTAGGTCCGAACAACACCCGCGTGTACGAGTCGTCGTGCACTTGGATGCCGTTGACGGTTTTCTGAGTTGAGGGGTCGGAGTCTAGTAGTAGTACATCGGCAGTTTCCTGAATTGTTACCTTGAATCGTTAGAAATGAGATGATACTGACTGGTATTCCCATATCCACTGTTGTTCTCGCCTGACACTTGAGAGCTTGAGCTTCGGGCTCTGCGACGATGTTTGTGAGTTCCCGTGCGGCACGCCTCGCAGCGTCCTGGTAGCTGGGCGATTTCTGAGCCCATCTAAGTGCACACGCCGTCATGCTGCGATGAGTACGGAGAAGGGCGGTGGGGTCCACGGGGACAGTGAGCAAGACCCGGCGAGGAACATAATCGAATAAGTAGTTATGTCGGATCTCGTTCCCGGCCGCCGCATTCAGCTCGCACACTTTCTTGAAGACGCTCTTGATGACGTCTGCTCGGCGACCGGATTGGTAAACACTCTTCAGGTAATAATTGCTCCCGTGACGAAACGTCTCGTTCTATACTCATGCGGGATATGAGGGACAATGTTTTAAAAAAAAGGAAAATATAATGCAACGAACCGATAGTGTGTTCAACAATTCGGAACGAGTTTCACCAGCCCCGTCGAAGATGGGTTCTGATCACAGGAGTTGATCGCCATACTGACATCTCCATAGCTTTACTCACTGAGGTCAAAATATTTCTGGAAGTCCCTGCGCCCATCTTCCTCTGATCCATTATAAAACATGGAAAGAATAATGCAATCCTGCAGAAGGCACTGTAAGCTTTTCGGCGTTGATGTCAACTAGATATCCATCACTGGCATTACCGGCTGGATCTCTACCAAATATCTGGAGCATCCCTTCATTATCCTTGATAGTTTTCCACCATTCACACAGTACCTTCGTCATGTCATCCAACACGGCTGCTGGGAGGATGACGATGTCGCTGAAGATGATGCATCGCGGGTGGTACACTTCTCCGGGTTGACGATCGCATAGTCGAGATAGCGAGAGGTCGATTACACGACCGTCTTCTGCAGAAGACGCGCCAGAGGGGTTATGACCACCGCAGCCGATCTCAACTTGGAGGTTGTTCGTCCGAGCATACTTCAGCGCAAGCGCAAGGTCGTCCGTGTCCTTCACGAAGGGTGACAACACGAGCATTGCGCTCGACGTTGGCGGACCATCGAGCGATGGCCTGGGTATAAACCTCATCGTCAGGGGTCACAAATGAGGAAGCGATGAGCAAGAGTTGTGAGTCGATGAATGGAGGCAGTGAGACATAAGGGTGGTTTTACTACAAATACAAGATGATGTCGAAAGTCATATGGCCGAAGATTATCCACTGGCTCGATATGCTGCCAAGCACTGGACTACTCATGCTCAATTCGTGGGGGTGTTGTCACACTTACAGAAAGGGATGGAATGTCTGTTCGACCCTGGCAAGCCACAATTTAGGGTATGGCTTACGATATGCGACATAGACGCCCCGACCGAAGAAGGTGCAATCTTCTACTGGTTCACACCGTTGGACAAATCCAATGCGGCTCCTCTTTATTACGCAGCCCTTTGTGGATTTCACGATCTCATAGAGCACCTCATTATCAGACATTCACAGGATGTGAATGCTGATGGAGGCTACCATATGAGGCCACTGGTGGCGGCTTTGGCACGAGAACACTTCGAGACGGCAGATTTACTCCGTGATAATGGCGCAGACGCACATATCCGGGGACATAAAGAGAGGACTCCATTGCATTCCGCAGCTTACTATCAAAATCTCAAAGTGGTCCAGAAATTAATTGAGTACGGAGCCGACATCAATGCTGAGGATGAGTATGGATACACCCCCGTACACGAGCCATCACGTGGTGGTGTCAGAAGTGGCTCTGTCCTCCGATTGCTGCTGGAGCGCGGTGCTGATGTAAATGCGCGGGCATGGAACGACAAGACCCCGTTGCATGAAGCGTCGAGAACTGGGGTGCTGGAGGCAGTGCGTCTGCTACTTGAGCATGGTGCCGACGTAGAGGCGAAGGATAGTGTCGACAAGAAGTTCGCTGCAGCGGGCATGGGTACCCTCCCGCGCAGCTCACCTCTCCGCGATCTGGCTGCACATTGCGTCTGCACGCTTACTTTGCAATCGCACCACAACCACTCAGTCTCCTTCCCTCGCCTCCGCCACCCGCATCCGCATCCAGCTCAAACCGGGCGTACGATGAGCTCCCTAAGTGGCAAGATATTCACTTGAGTCGCCAGCCAATCCTCAGGTCAGTCATGGACGGCCAACACCTTTGGCGTGCGCATCGTCAAGTACTCAAAAGATGTCTCTGTGTGGTGGTACGTGGTTAGTAGTTAGAGTTAGTACGACATCCCTCGTCAATGGCATCGTCGCAGCATGCTCGACTGTTATGCTGTTCCGTCGTCCCCACCGCGTGTGCACTGTGCGCCTCTGAAGGGTCACAATTCCACATCGAGATCAAGAATATGTCCGATGACCATGAGCAGGACACCTTTGAAGGATCCGACATCACCTTCCACACTGTGACGAATACGGACCACGACGAGGGTAAAGAATCCAAAAGTGTTGTGGCGACTCGGAAGAATGCGCCGGGCCGTAGAGCCGTGACTCCTCTGCTGTATCTTCCACCTCGGAGGAATACCAAATGAAAGGCTCATTGAGAGATCGAGAGATACGCAATAAGCTATAGACAGCCTGAGGTGTCCTGTGTCCTGCGCGCCTATCGATGCCGCCCATCAGTTACAGTATACTAATGCTGTACCTGCACGTTGGCGAGGCGTGTCGCTCTTCTCTTTCCCCATCAACCTGCTATCCTACTATCTCCCCTCAACTCCTCCATTTCCCCCCTTATGTCTCACACTCACCCTACTTCCCCTTCATCTTCCAACTTCCAAAATATTTTCGATAATGCCTTGAGAGCGTACGAACGACGCGCAAACTTGAAGAAGAATCTTCGTAATCACCCACTCGCTGACCGACTCCAGGACTGCAATACGCCTAGCAACATTCTCGACGTGCTTCAACAGCAAGAAGAGGAGCTCAATCGGTCTCAACGTCGAAATGAAAAGTGGTCCAGGTGGCTCGATCCTACAGTCAAGGTCCTCCAGGCCTTCTCGAGGACACTCGGAGAACATGTCCCCTCGGTATGCCTTAGGTCATCAACTTGTATCAGACCCGCGCTCTAATGCTCATTTGACAGGCATTTCCACCAGCAAAAGCCATATTCACTGCAGTCGGCGTCCTCCTTCTGGTGTGCATCGTTTTATATGTTTATGCGGTCCATCGTAATGTGATCACCCCTCAGGCAGCCAAGAATGTGCGTGCAAGTGAGGACGCTCTTCTTGAGGTCTTCGAGCGTCTTGGAGCGTTTTTCCGACGACTAGAGATTTACACTGAAACGGCACTGGATGGAAGAATGGTTGATTTAGTCGCGAGAATAATGGCAGAAGTCCTGAATATTCTTGGAATTGAATTACAACAAATGAAATTATTAATAAGCAAGGCCGAATGAGTAAGCGTATGCTGTACGGATGTGTGGTCGCTGACCGAACGATTTTCAGAGAAATATCTAAGGAGGCTGTCCAGAAATACGGATAATTGGACGGATGTTGAGGATGGATTGAAGAGATTGGACGGGCTGACTCAAGAGGAGGCTGAAATGGCGGCCGCGCAAGTTCTAAAGGCCACGCATGCTGTGGATGACGCTGGCAGAGTGAGGGGAGTTGCGGATATCGCACTACAAGCAGCCGATGGCGTAGATCGGATGGAACGTTCGTGGTCTCCCAACTTCATTCATGCTGGACACGCAGGCTCAATTATCGTCACACATAGGGAATCAATCACGACAGGATCTACATAGATGGCTCTCGCCACCGGATCCATCCACAAATCACAATATTGCATCTAGCGTCCATCACGAGGGAACTGCCACCTGGTTCTTTAATGGCAACACATATAACGAATGGAAGTCAGTAGGTTCCGAGTTGCTCCTTTGGATTCATGGAAAACGTGCGCCCCTGTCCCATTCCGCTGCCAGACAGGGCCTAATAACATCTCTCATTTGTAGCTGGCTCCGGCAAGAGCGTGCTTTGGTTCGTACAGCCTTTGCTGTTTTTGTCAAAGATAACCGACTCAGTTGTCATTTCCAGTTCCACAATCATCCAGGACCTGAAAACTATGTGCGATGCCGGTCAATTCTCGATGGCATATTTCTATTTCGACTTCCGAGACATCAGCAAACAACACTGGCGTGACCTTGTCCCTTCTCTTATCATCCAGCTTTCTTCTCGCTCTGATCCTCGTTGCGACATTCTATCTCGTCTTTATTCCGATCACGGCCATGGCAAGGAGCAGCCAAACGATGACGCGTTGAAGCGGTGCCTCATAGAGATGCTCACACTGCCAGGTCAACACCCAACCTATCTAGTAATTGACGCCCTTGATGAATGTTCCGACGTCTCTGGGATTCCAACATCTCGCAGCCGGGTTCTTCAGCTTGTGAAGGAGCTCGTTGACCTTCATCTACCAAATGTTCATATATGTGTCACAAGTCGACCAGAAGTCGACATACGAGATGTCATCGAGCCTCTGGCCTCCCGTCAAGTGTCCCTCCATGATCAAAGCGGACAAAAGAAAGACATCGAGGACTATGTTCGGTCTGTTGTTTACTCGGAGTCAGAGCTAATTATGCGGAGGTGGAAGAAGAAGGATAAGGAGCTTGTCATCGAGACGCTCTCTGAGCGAGCTGATGGAATGTAAGTGAATTGATTGTGTTAATAATACCTGTCTGAATGGTCCGACAGGTTTCGGTGGATATTCTGTCAGTTGGAAGTTCTTCGTGTGTGTCTTCCGTCAAGTGTCCAAAGATCGCTGAGGGAATTACCAGAAACGCTGGATGAGACATACTCGCGTATTCTGCAGGAAATCAAGAAGCCGAATAGGGCGCTTGCTCTGAGAGTATTGCAATGCCTTGTTGCTGCCACTCGACCTCTTCGTGTTGGGGAGCTTGCGGAGGTCTTCGCAGTTGACTTTGATGATGCGGAAGGGATCCCGAGGCTGAACCCAGGTTGGCGGTGGGAAGACGAAGAGCAAGCTCTTCTATTTGCATGCTCAAGTCTTATTGTTATCGTCGGAGGTGGCGATGTCGAAGCTAGTGATTCGCGCTTTGTCCAATTTTCGCATTTTTCGGTCAAGGAATTCTTGACCTCGTCTCGCCTCGCTACCACAAGTCTCGAAGTCTCAAAATACCATATTGATTTGGAGCCCGCACATACGATCTTGGCACAAGCCTGCCTAGGTGTTATACTACAAATACAAGACGACGTCGAAGGTCATATGGCGGAAGATCATCCACTGGCTCGATATGCTGCCAAGCACTGGGCTACTCATGCTCAATTCGTGGGGGTGTCATCACGCTTACAGAAAGGGATGGAATGTCTGTTCGACCCTGGCAAACCACACTTCAGGGTATGGCTTACGCTATACGATATAGACGCTAAGACCAACTACGGTGCAGTCTTCCACAACTTCTCACCGTATGGCAAATCCGCTGCAGCTCCTCTTTATTACGCGGCCCTCTGTGGATTTCACGATCTCGTACAGCACCTCATTATCAGACATTCACAGGATGTGAATGCTGATGGGGGCTACCATATGAGGCCACTGGTGGCGGCATTGGCAGGGGAACATTTCCAGACGGCAGATTTACTCCATCATAACGGCGCAGACACGCATATCCGGGGCTATAAAGAGAGGAATCCATTGCATTCCGCAGCTTACTATCAAAATCTCAAAGTGGTCCAGAAATTAATTGAGTACGGAGCCGACATCAATGCTGAGGATGAGTATGGATACACCCCCGTACATGAGGCATCACTTAGTCGTGTCAAAAAATGCTCTGTCCTCCGATTACTGCTGGAGCGCGGTGCTGATGTAAATGCGCGGGCAGGGAACGGTTGTATCCCGTTGCATGAAGCGTCGAGAACTGGGGTTCTGGAGGCAGTGCGTCTGCTGCTTGAGCATGGTGCAGATGTTGGGGCGAAGAATAATAACGGTGAGACCGCATTGCAGATTGTGGGTGGGTACGAACACGACGAAGTTGTGAAATTACTGCGAGAACATGGAGCCAAATAGAAACACCTACATAGTATTTAGTGCCATACGTATTCGATTTCTTGTCCATAGGAATCATATTCTTCTCAGTTTCGGCCTTACGAAACGCGATTTAAGTCACAAATTATTGTGGAATTAGATGGCATGTCAATGTACATCTGGAGCACGGAGGTTATTATAATCTAGGGAGCGGAGACTCGGAGGTCGACCGAGTGTCGGAACCTCTCCCGGTTTCAATTCGCTCTCCACTGCCACCCCACATTTCCCTTAATGACACCATCACCACCTCTCGACCTCTTCGATCTCCCGCTCACATGGACCTACGAACGGACAGAACACCTGTATACAAATGAAAGAAATGCGTGATATAAAATGCGTCCGTCTGTCAGCGAGAAAATCCGAGGGTGACTCTGCAAGACGTGAGGGTTGGCCATCGGAAAAGTTTCCAACAGAAGGGCAGAGCATAGCGCGAAGAGGATTAAGGCGAAGAAGGTGTTGGGGTGGTCCGAACCATCCTCGTCCCACATCTCAGGCGTACGTCATCACCGCCCGAATACGTAGTCCGACTAACAATCGTCGGTGGCGCCGTCACACACGATGTCGGTGCCGTGCTCAAGTCCCCTGGCGGTTGTGGTGAAGACTTTGGAGGCGACGTCGACGAAGGGGAGAAATTTATACCCTGGCTCAGGCTACTGTCTGTGCAAGCGTCACCATACGTGTTGTCGTCGACCCGCTCGTCGTGTCCGTCTGTGAGAAAGGTGCGATTTTCTTGATGGTGAGTGAAGTCTCCTGTAGGTAAGGCCAAGTCCTATCCAATCCGTCAATATTAATGTTCACCTTCGCGGGTTGTCTGGGCAGGACCTATCTGAAATGTCGAATTCACGGATGATCTATGCGTTTGGTTGCGAGTGCGCTATCCCGGGCCCCAAGTTGTTACACTACACAAAGTCGACCATCGATGGCGTTCCCTGATTCGTATCGGTTCGTCCTTTGACACCTTTATTGTTCTTGTTCGCTCGAATTGGAAGAATTTGGAAGCGCTGAGACTGTTGTAGCAGCGTGGCTCGGGTGCACGCTGAGTTTCATCCTGGGCCTGCCTGGTCTTGGCAGTTCGGTGGCCTTTTCACCGCTACCTCCCCGTATTGGGCTATACACTGGCACCCCCTACGACACGCAATTCCAATCCTCCTGATTTGTGTCATCTCCCCATTTACTCACACCATGAACGAATGGATTGACATATCTGACAGGGCGAATGTTGGCCGCAGCTCGAAGACATGTTCGAATTTGGGTCAGGGTCATATGGTGAGACTTCTAAGTCGTACAGTCATGGAGGGAGACGTCCCTAAGAAAAGTCCATCTGCTACTGCAAACCGGGGCAATGAAACCGGGGATGCGAGCTCACCTCAAGCTAAGTTATGACGGACGGCACTTGTCTGGTATATTTACTTGATTGTTTTAATTAATTATGAGAACAACAGGCCAACATCAACTTAGCCGTCAATTGACATGTAATCGGTTATTTGTGTTGGCCACGTGTTCGACTTGTTCATTTTCGACCTTGTGTCTTACTGCCTTCATCTCTCGACTCTCGCCGCTCGCCTCCCCCTCAACCACAGGCGCAAGATACCTGCGAACGAATCTCTCTCCTTCCCGCCTCCACACCCTCCCGCCTTTCCCTTTTTACTTACATTCTATTCTTCATACTTTGGGCAACGACGATCAACACTTAGCCACAGCTGCGCGGCACCAGTACGCCCCCAATTCAATTTTTAGTCTCTTTTCTTCATCTTTATCAACACTTTTCGTACATTTTCCTAATCACCCGGCGCAACGACGACCCATATACCCTCTCCTTAACAACATCGTACTCCTTACCACCAGTCTCGATTACTTAGTAGGGATTCAAATTGTATTTAAGCAGCGTTCTCGACGAGGACGGCATAATCACTACTCAATAACAATCATATTGTGTGTTTTCCCTCCCTTCTCTTCGCGTGCACTCTCGTCTCTGCCTCCCAGTCATCTCGGCACTCGCGTTCTTTGGGAACGTTGTCCATGGTACGCTATTCGGCTTGCCTTTCGCGTCTCTCCCCTCTCGTCGCTCGCCTTGTCTCTTCATGGCTCTCACTTTTCACTTATCATATCACTTCCTTTATTTGGACGACAACCCACTCTCCGAGTCGCAGCCACCATCGTGGCTACAGTGAGTCGACCGGAGCCTTTACGCCTTGTTGCGTATCTCTCAATCTCTCAATGAGCCTTTCATTTGGTGTTCCTCTGAGGCGGAAGACACAGCGGAGAAGTCACGGCTCTGCTGGCCCACTGGCATGGTCACACAGACTTAGGTAAGTCTTGCGTAACTTGAGTACTGTAACGATTTAACAAACACTCTCTATCCCTTCTGTTAGTCAATAATAAGGGCGCAAAATGAAGAAGCGCTGGAAGATAACGGGCGCCATTAGAATACCGTGACGAAGCCGTGCAAACCAAAACGTCATATATTGTCAGGACTTTGAGTTCAGTTGGAATCAGAGATTTCGATAAAAGTAATCTCAGTCTGCCTGGTCCCCGCAGTGGGACGAGCGCTCAAGCTCCCATTATGCCTTATCGACGTTATCGTGTAAGCCACGTTGGATCTGGCGCGCCTATCGATGCCGCCCATCAATTAATCATATGCTGTACCGTACCTGCACGTTGGCGAGGCGTGTCGTTCTTCTCTTTCCCCATCACCCACAATCCTACTATCTCCCCTCCTCCATTTCCCCCCTTATGTCTCACACTCAACCTACTTCCCCTTCATCCTCCAACTTCCATCTTATTTTTGATAATGCCTTGAGAGCGTACCAAACACGCATGAAGAGAGATCTCGTCACACACCCACTCGCCGCCCAGCTCCAGGACTGCAGATCGCCTAGCAACATTCTCAACGTGCTTCAACAGCAAGTCGACAAGCTCAATCGATCTCAACGTCGAAATGAAAAGTGGACCAGGTGGCTCGATCCGACAGTCAAGGTCCTCCATGCCTTCTCGGGGACCCTTGGAGAACATGTCACCTCAATATGCCCTAGGCTATCAACTTGTATCAGACCCACGCTCTCATGCTCATTTGACAGGCATTTCCACCGGCAAAAGCCATCTTTACTGCAGTCGGCATCCTCCTTCTAGTGTGTATCGTTTTATATGTTGATGCGACCCATCGTGATGGGATCACCTCTCAGGCAGCTAAGAATGTGCGCGCAAGTGAAGACGCACTTCTCGAGGTCTTCGAGCGTCTTGGCAGGTTTTTCAGACGACTAGAGATCTACACTGAAGCTGCACTGGATGAAAGAATGGTGGATATAGTCGCGAATATAATGGCTGAAGTCTTGAATATTCTTGGAATTACAACAAATGAAATTAAGCAAGGCTGGATGAGTAAGTGTTTGCTGTACGGAAATATGGTCGCTTACCGAACGATTTTCAGAGAAATATGTAAGGAAGCTGTTCAAAATTAGGGATAATTGGACGGATGTTGAGGATGGGTTGAAGAGAATGGACAGGCTGACTCAAGAGGAGGCTGAAATGGCGGCCGCGCAAGTGCTGAAGGCCACGCATACTACGGACGCTGGCAGAGTGAGGGGAGTTGCGGATATCGCACTACAAGCAGCCGATGGCATAGACCGAATGGAACGTTCGTGGTCTCCGAACTGCATTCATGCTGGACATGCAGACTCAATTATCGTCACAGGGAATCAATTACGACAGGATCTACATAGATGGCTCTCGCCACCGGATCCATCCACGAATCACAATATTGCATCTAGCGCCCATCACGAGGGAACGGCCACCTGGTTCTTTAATGGCAACACATATAACGAATGGAAGTCAGTAGGTTCCGAGTCACTCCTTTGGATTCATGGAAAACATGCGCCACTATCCCATTCCGCTGCCAGACATGGCCTAATGACATCTTTCATTTGTAGCTGGCTCCGGCAAGAGCGTACTTTGGTTCGTAGACCCTTTTCTGTTTTTGTCAAGTATAACTGAGTCAGTTGTCACTTCCAGCTCTACAATCATCCAGGACATGAGAACGATGTCCGATGCTGGTCAAACCTCAATGGCATATTTCTATTTCGACTTCCGAGACATCAGCAAACAACACTGGCGTAACCTACTCCCTTCCCTTCTCATCCAGCTCTCTTCTCGCTCTGATCTTCGTTGCGACATTCTATCTCGTCTTTATTCTGCTCATCGTGGTGGCAAGGAGCGGCCAAATGATGACGCGTTGAAGCGGTGCCTCATAGAGATGCTCACACTGCAGGATCAACGGCCCACCTATCTAGTAATGGACGCCCTTGATGAATGTTCCGACGTCTCTGGGATTCCAACATCTCGCAACCGGGTTCTTCAGCTTGTGAAGGAGCTCGTTGACCTTCATATACCAAATGTTCATGTATGTGTCACAAGTCGACCAGAAGTCGACATACGAGATGTCCTCGAGCCTCTGGCCTCCCGCCAAGTGTCCCTTCATGATCAAAGTGGACAGAAGAAAGATATCAAGGACTATGTTCGGTCTGTTGTTTACTCGGAGTCGGAGCTAATTATGCGGAGGTGGAGGAAGGAGGATAAGGAATTGGTCATCGAGACGCTCTCTGAACGAGCTGATGGAATGTAAGTGAATTGGTCATGTTCGTAATACCTGTCTGAATCGGTGGACAGGTTTCGGTGGATATTCTGTCAGCTGGAAGTTCTTCGTGTCTGTCTTCCATCGAGTGTCCGACGATCGCTGAGGGAATTACCGGAAACGCTGGATGAAACATACGAGCGTATTCTGCAGGAAATCAAGAAGCCGAATAGGGTGCTTGCACAAAGAGTATTGCAATGCCTGGTTGCGGCCACCCGGCCCCTTCGTGTTGGGGAGCTTGCGGAGGTCCTTGCAGTTGACTTTGACAATTTTGAAGGGGTCCCGAGGCTTAACCCAGATTGGCGGTGGGAAGACCAAGAACAAGCTCTTCTATTCGCATGCTCAAGTCTTATTGTTATCGTCGGAGGTGGCGATGTCGAAGCTGGTGACTCGCGCTTTGTCCAATTTTCGCATTTTTCGGTCAAGGAATTCTTGACCTCGTCTCGCCTCGCTACCACAACTGGAGAAGTGTCAAGGTACCATATTGATTTGGAGCCCGCACATACGACCTTGGCACAAGCTTGCCTGGGTGTTTTACTACAAATGCAAGACGACGTCGAAGACCACAAGCTTCTGTCTGTGCCTTCGGCACGGGTCGCTCGCAAGCTCACTCACCTTCCCATCAGCATTGGACGACGACATCGAGGGTCACAAGCTCTTGCCTTCAGCACTGGACCTCAGCGTGTCGAAAGTCATAAGCCCGAAGATCATCCACTGGCTAGATATGCTGCCAAGTACTGGACTACTCATGCTCAATTTGGGGGGGTGTCATCACGCTTACAGAAAGGGATGGAATGTCTCTTCGATCCTGGCAAACCACACTTTAGGGTGTGGCTTACGCTATACAATATAGACCCCCTGACCGGTCTTGATCATACCTTCTATAAATTCTCACTCGATCTTTCACCGATAATCAAATTCGCTGGGCCTCCTCTATATTACGCGGCCCTCTGTGGATTTCACGATCTCGTAGAGCACCTCATTATCAGACATTCACGGGATGTGAATGCTTATGGGGGCAACCTTAGGACACCACTAGTGGCAGCATTGGCAGGTGAACATTTCAAGACGGCAGATTTACTTCGTCATAACGGCGCAAACACGGAGGTCCGGGGATATGAATACTCGACTCTATTGCATTCCGCAGCTTACTATGAAAATCTCAAAGTGGTTCAGAAATTAATTGAGTACAAAGCCAATATTGATGCTGGGGATAGATATAGACGGACCCCTATACATCACGCATCACGAAGTCCTCACGTCAAAAGTGGCTCTGTCCTCCGATTACTGCTGGAGCGCGGTGCTGATGTAAATGCGCGGACAAGGGACGGCCGGACCCCGTTGCATGAAGCGTCACGAACTGGGGAGCTGGTGGCAATACATCTGTTGCTTGAGTATGGTGCCGACGTCGAGGCGAAGGGTGGTACCTTCGGCGAGACCGCATTACAAATTGCAACTAGTTTCGGTCATGACGAAGTTGTGAAATTACTGCGAGAACATGGAGCCAAGTAGAAACACCTACATACTGTAGCAGTTAGTGCCATACGTATACAATTTCTTGTCCATAGAAATCATCTTCTCGGTTTCGGACCTACGAAATGCGATGTAAGTCACAAGTTAGTGTGGATTTAGATTGCCTGTCGTGGAGCACGGAGGCTGAGCGGACTCCGAGACTCGGAGGTCAACAGAGTGTGAAGAAACTCGGAACCTCGGAACCTCTCGCGGCTTCCCTTTGTTCTCTTCTACTCTTCAATGACACCAGCTTCTCCTGACCTTTCCGATCTTCCGCCTACATGGACCTACGAACGAACACCTGTATATACAAATGAAAGAAATGCGTCGGTCTGTCACCGAGAAAATCAGAGGGTGACTTTACAAGACTGAGGGGTTACCAGCAATTTCCAACAGAAGGACATAGCGTGAGGAGGATTTAGGCGAGGAAGGTGTCGGGGTGGTCCGAACCATTCTCGTCCCCACATCTCAGGCGTACATCCATCACCGCCTGAATAGGTAGTCCGACTAACAATCGTCGGTGGTGTGCCGTCACGGTTACGCACGATGTCGGTGCCGTGCTCAAGTCCTCTGGCGGTTGTGGTGAAGACAGTGGAGGCGACGTCGACGAAGGGGAGGAATGGTACCCCGCCGGCCGGCTACTGTCTGCGCCAGCGTCACCATACGTGTTGTCGTCGACTTGCTCGTCGTGTCCTCGGAGCGTACGGACTGTGACAGAAGCGATGGTGATAGCGGTGTCGATCCAAGGATAGTATGTCGATATTCCCGCTCAGTCCCCCATCATTCGCTAAAACACGCTCCTTATAATTACACCCACCCTCCACTTCCTTTGCATAGCTCGTACGCTCGTCGATTCTCTGATTGTCCATGTAAACACTCGCTCTTAGCTAGCCTAGCCGGCCTTTTTGCATTTTCCTGTGTTCATGCTCCTCCCAGCAAGCCCAGCGATCCGGGGAGAATTGCCTCAACTCAAGCAGTTCACACTCCAGTGGGCTATCCCTCAAGTTCGCTGCAACGAGCATGCGTACCCTCTCGCGCAGCTCACCTCTCCGCGATCCGGCTGCAGGCTTCGCCCAACTGCGCGTCGCGCCTGCAGACTTACCCCACGACCGCACCACGATCACTCAGTCTCCTTCCTTCGCCGTTCATTCGCCTCTGCTACCCGCATCCAGCTCAAACCCGGCGTACCGTGAGCTCCCTAAGTGACAAGATATTCACTTGAGTTGCCAGCCAAACCTCGGCCAATCACCCATGGCCAACACCTTTGGCGTACGTATTTCCAAGTACTCAAAGATGTCTCTGTGTGGTGGTACGCGGTTAGCACGACCTCCCTCGCCATTGATATCCTCGCAGCAGCTCCGAAGTACCAGATGGGCGAGTTTATTTTCCCATCATTCATCGACGGTACGATGTCGATGGTGTTGGATGGTTGCAACGGGCAAGCCCCACTTTCGTCGCTGTCATTGAAATGTTTCGCAGTACACGCTGACAGGTAAGGCGCACACATCACTCAAAATCATCCATTCTCGTACTGTTTCTTAGTATTTGATCCGAGAGTGCATATGACCAAGGAGACACACAATGAAGCCACGTCTGGACCAATTGGTGTCATCATGGCTATCGTTGTCTCTGCGATTCTCAGCTGGTTCCTCAACTTAGATTTGTTCTCCTCTGCAAGATCCTGGGACGACGGTTGCATCGCCGACGGATCAACCAGTGATGCAGATCTTCCTAGACACGGTCTGCGAGAAGGGTGCTATTATCTTGATGGTGAGTGAGGTCTCCTGTAGGTAAGGCCAAGTCCTATCCAACCCGTCAATGTTCATCTTTGCGCAATGTCTGGGCGGGACCCATCCGAAACGTCGAATTCACGGATGGTGCATGCGTTTAGTTGCGATGGCGTGATGCCAGGCCCCAAGTTGTTACACAAAGTCGATCATCGATGGCGTTCCCCGATTCGTATCAGTTCGTCCTTTGACACCTTTAGCCGCGTCTTTGTTCTTGTTCGCTCGAATTGGAAGAATTTGGTAAGCGCTGAGACTTTCGTACCAGCGTGGCTCGGGTGCACGCTGAGTTTCATCCTGGGCCTGCCTGGTCTTGGCAGTTCGGTGGCCTTTTCCACCACTACCTCTCCCTATTGGGCTATACACCCCCTATGGCACGCAGTTCCAATCCTCCTAATTTGTATTATCTCCCCATTGATTCGGCCGTCCTGCCAAAGCTCTCCCATGCGCTGTACGTGCGTGAGAACGTCGCCGCCTTCGTGGAGCTTCGCAGAGGTGAACTGGCGCATGGCGAGCGATTTCTTGGATTGAGATTCGGGTCTGAACTTGAAAGATGAGATTGTATTGTAATACTAATACGTAAGTGAGCACGAAAGCCACGCAGCGCATCTGCAATGGCCCTCGCATTCCGATATCCGTCATGGAGACACTGAGAGGACTTTCCCAGTGTTATTATCGACCTCATTTGTCGATGTTGCACGCGAGTAGGCCACTCGTCTCAGGTGCCAGTTATTCTCGCACTTTCTTCAAGTTTCTCCTAGCCAGGACCCTAATGAATATGTCACGCAGGTATTGATGGTAGATGCACGTCATCGTAGGGGGTTAGTGGGCATTAGTTGTTAAGAACAGAAGCTCGAACGATCTCTATAAACTGCCTTGAAAATTGCTACAGCTTCGCAGCCCAGTTTTAGAATCTCCAACCCCCAGTAAGACCCATCACGTTGGCAGGATCAATCGCCGCTCTAATCTGGTGGAGCCTCACCACATTCTCACCATACATTTCCTCCAGCGGTGTGCCAAAGACCGCGTAATTCGAATATTTCGCTGCATGAGCCACGTCCTGCCCATCCGCGGAAGCAACGGCGTAGATCGTGTCCGAGATATTGCGAACCGCAATGGCCATCGTGTCATCGAGCGAGGCGTCGGACCACTGGAATGTGACGAAAGTGGGGAAAACTGCCTGTGAACGGTAGGGTGGATACGCAGAATCGCTTCCGTGTGAAAAGATGTCCTCGTCGAAGGGTTCGAGGGAATTGCTTATAGTAACATTTTTGTCTTGAGCATAAAGGAACTCCCCCCAGAACTGGAAACGCATTCACAATCTGGTCTCACGGCATAGTAGCTCGATGGAGTGTGAGTGACTCACCTTGGTCAGACGCACAAATGCGTCGAAAACGGCAGGCGAAAACTGAGTGACCGGAGCGTCATTGTAAAGGGCACTATCCATGTTAGGTCAGCCAATATTCCATTCCTCGGTAAACTAGATTCCTAACCGATAGTCGACGGATGCGTCCAGACCACTCGTCCTTTGAACAAAGTCGGAGAATGAACTTGTGGACAAATCGCCACCGACAAAGGGGATCACCAAGAAATCGTCGAATACGCTCGAAGGAGTAGGAGCTTCATAATAGAAAACGACAGCGAGGAAGAACTGTACAGGGATGTCATTTTGCATCAACAGCGATGCTGTCATGACGGTACGCACCTGACCCGAAGAGTGATTCACGGCCACAGCATTCGCAGCCTTCCTATCTTTCTTTTTCTGGAACTTGACAAGTGCCTCTTTGATTGGCGCAAGTTGGCTCTCATTGTAGAGACGAACGCCTCCCTTCCAGGTTTCGAGTATGTCAATGACGCGATCTATAAATCATTCTAGTCTACTTACCCATACTTCACCTTGAGGATGCGATTCGAGAATGAAATTGGTCACAATTCCCTATAAATCGTGGTCAACAACCCATGACATCAACTCTTGCCGCGAATTGGTGGCGTACGAAATTATTCATCCCTCCCTACGAAAACCTTATATAAGCGTCATCAATCTGTATTGAGTTTTTTCTACTTACTCTCAATCCAAACCAAAGATCTTCGTCGTTTGAAGTCACATATGTGATAGTTCCATTTGGGAGCACGAGCTCATATCCTGCAACGTTATCGATCGCAAGTCCATACTGACTTGATTTATGTGAGTAGCCTGAAAGCATATGAGATCCAGCTCTCCGACAATCCAAGTCACTCACCTCCACCAAGTGTCAACCCTGCAACACCGACGCCGACTGCACGCCCCCCTACTACGTTCACTCCAGTAGTTTCAAGCGCCTTATACACTTTATCCCAAGTAAGGCCAGCTCCGATCTTAACTGTTCCACTCGCTGAATCAACCTGGGTCTTATTGAAGCGTGACATCGCGATCTGTACGCCTCTCGTCGAGGAGAACCCCAGGTTCGAGGCATGTCCTCCGCCCTTCACGGCGAAGGGCGTTTGCCTTGATCCCAGGATACGTAGCTACGAAAAAAACAAACTGCGGGTCAGTGTATGCTGCTGCGTCAGATCAGAATACCGTACAATTTTGCTCACGTCTTCGGCGGAGCCTGGCTCCACCGAACAAACGGACGTCTCGGAACTCGTAGGAGCAAAGTGTGAAATGTCGAGCAAGTACTCAGACGAAGCTTGATGACCCACTGGCATTAGAATGAGGTATCGTGACTGACAGAACGACTCACAGGGGTAAAAGACTTGCGATTCACTAGATATACCTGCTGCAATCTCTTTGCAGGTATACAAAATGTCTGAGGAATCCTGCTTTCCCAAGGCTACTGGCGTGCCATAGGAACGCGATGCCAGAAATAGTGCGCAGAGAAAAAAGGATGTTAACGCCATGGGTGATCGGTATGGGTTACTACTAGAGAGCAGCCCGCCCAGCTTCAGCAGTCAATAAACAAAGCCTTTATATAATCCAGAAGGGGAGTGACAGCGGCCTCTTGACGCCGACTTAACTCCATGATGCCCGCATGGAACGTTTGGTCAGTTGAGGGATGCCCAAGGAATGCAAAAAAAGGGGAAGTGCGTGGGCCGATTCGTTCACCAGTCTAGCGTATCAAGTAATAAAATTCCAGTTAAAATCATGCGTTGACCATTTTGAGAAGCAATGAATTAAGGCCGCCTACGTCAATTCAATTAATTGTCGCCATCGTTGGCGTTTAGTGCCAGCGATGCGGCAAGTCCATGACCATACATGGCAGGTCTTCCCAGGCATTCAGCCTAGCCAAAATAGAAGCTGGTCTATCTGGAGGGGACCCCGTCGGACCACTAGTACTTCGATTCACTAAAGGCTTCCGGTATGCGCAGGCTGCATGGTAGTGATATATCGCAGGGATAACAGTACGAGTTCGTGAGCCACCATGCATCGAGGGTTATCCCCGCATCGCCGATGTCATGGAATGGAAAACGCCGACCATAACATCGCGTGTCACCTAGACGATGGTTGGCGCCGTTCCACGAAAATCTGACACGTACTGAACGCGACTGAAGTCGTCGTCAGGTTGACAAACTTTATCTGAGGTGTCCCACAATGTCTGGCCCGGGAGAGGATAACAGCCCTATGCCAGCGGCATACTAGTAAGAGCGAGAAAGTGCAAACCTAGAAGCCTACAGAGCATCAAGAGGGGCAGACTCAGGCTGACGGCGTAACAGTGTTGATATACTCAGATTGTCCATCAGCCTGAGGGTAGTAAGCAGTACGTGCTGATATTTTGGGTTAAGCCCAGAATTAAGCTAATTTTCTCGGCCAGATCTGACATTAGCTGTGGATTGCAATTTAGAAAAGATCTTCTGTGGAATGCCGCAATGGTGGAAGTCCCTTCCATGTAATCGGTTCCCTGTGAATGCTTGAGCCCGCACACCATACGCTTGCCCTGCAACCGCACCACGACCACTCAGTCTCCTTCCTTCACCATCACACCCCTGTGGGGAGGGTCAGGATGACGTTGGGCATGGTCGTGGTCGAGATGAGAGTGATTCCAGCTACATTTCAGCGCGGAAATCTTGGAGAGGCGTTTCCCGAGTGAGATCAATGACTGTAAAGGAGTTTGAAATCGCCTTCTTTTCCCTCTAAGCACATCAAGGTCAAACATGGTCTCTTAATGACTGATTAAAGATGGTTGCGCACCATCAATGACCACCACGACCTTGTCGTCGATAGCCTTTACTTTGTCATCAACACTGGCGACTCTACCCTCAACGCCAGCCACGCCCAGGAATAGAATGCACCTCGACCATTATCTTCGTAATGATATTTAATCATTTCAGGTGGCGGTGATACCCTCCTGTAGATTTCAGGGCGTCGAGAGAAATTCTTCATGTGCTCGTCACTGATGAATTGTCCTGGCTTGCGCAAACATCCATAGTTGCCTGAGAGAGGTGTTACAATGGCCTGTGCAAAAGTACAATGAAGGATACGCACTGCAAAAACACCGACTCTGGAAAAGATCACTTTTGTGGGAGAGAATGCCTAGGAATATATGAAGTTCATGGCAGCGGCAGTGGAGGACGGTAAAAAAAACACCCACACTCAACCCTCCTAACCCACCTCGCGGGTACGGGTTTCGCTACAGATTGCCACAGTGTGCATGGAAGGAGGACAGACAGGAAGCGACCACTTGCAGAGGTCACACCGGTTGATGGTTATCGCCGTTATTGACCTGAATACTGATGTTGAATGGGCGGCTCGGCTGTGGCGGTTGTTGACAACACTGACCTGAATGTCCATGTGCAATCTGGCTATTGTAACTTATGCCGCTATACTGACTCATCGCATACATTGAGAATGCAAGGAAGATGGAGTGGTTGCAAGGAGGAAAGGTAATAGAGGTGCGGGGGAGAATGGATGGTCAGGTCGACGGATTTTGCATAAAAATATAGAGGAAAGGCGAAATTTGGGCGCAAAACTACTTACTGCCTTTTTGTCCGAGTCAAAGGGCAGTTGATGATAGGGAATACTCAATCAATCACACCCCTGCAAGGATAAAGAAAAGTGCGACCGAGACACGTGACACAGTCACCTCATGATCACGTGGGAGTTTTCGCCCAATCTGCTCTGCATGGCCTGTGTTCGGCTTCATCCCTAGTAGCGTGGTATGGCGATTAGTGACAACTTCGTCAGACCCACGAAGCATTCGCGCCATTAACATTCGGTTTACATCTCAGGACCAACTTGAAGCATAAAACGTGGGCCGCTCGCCGTCATGGTGCCATTCACATCTTCGCTATCACTCATTTGTTGCTTTGTTCAATTAATCCATGACCAAGTTCCCTGATGCTGATGGTGAATATGGAGTCCTGTATATGGCCAGGTATAATTTAATTCAGCTCACTTGATGTGATAAACTCCCTTACTCCGATTTCGGCAATTCTCCTGGTGTGGACAAAGCAAGGAGAAAGAGCGACCGACCCTGAGGCCGGGTCCCGGTGCACGAATAGACATCAAAAACAACTCGCTGCCGGGCTCTTGGTCTTGCGCCTGAGCCTTAGTATAAAACGCCACCGCTAGACCACCGGAATGTTTTGCCATTTTCCAGCTGAACTCTCTCGAGATCACTATAGAGATCGACGAAGACCTGGATAGCCGTCCATCTTATCGATAAAATGAAATCGGCTCGTACTACATGGGTAGAGATGAGCATCGTCTGAATCCACGCGCCAATCGAGCACACGCGTCAGAGTCTTTTTTCTGGGTACTCGAACATCACGGTTATGTGCCATCGAGACAGGAAGATACAGTAGGTCTGAGAATAAATGTGGTAGATGTGTTTGATCAAGGGGTGGATGGGGGACCTTGGCCGCCGTCCTCTGAGGTATTGCGTCGTTGACATCGGTTGAAGTCTCACTTTCAGGACATCGTATTCGATCACTCCTCCACAACATCCACCCCCATATAAGCCCTCATGAGCGATTGAATTGTGATGTATTATAGGAAAAGTTTCGGGAGTCTGAAGGGCGGGGGTACCAGGTAAGGGAAGCACACGACAAGCCCCAATTTTTTCGAACGCATTCCTTACTATTTCCGAGAAAAATTGAAATCCAACTGTGAATCAATAACAATGGTAGACTGGATCCTCCTGAGCCCCTTCTGGACTTGTCAGCAAGTACAGTCACGGTAGCGAGTCCACCAGAGCCTTTACGCCTTATTGCGCATCTCTCAATCTCAACCTCTCAATGAGCTTTTCATTTGGTGTTCCACACAACGGAAAAGTCACGGCTCTGCTGGCCCGGCCACGTTGGAACTTGGAAGGGCGTCATCACTGTCATATGTGTCCTGCGCGCCTATCGATGGCGCCCATCACGTTGGCGAGGCGTGTCACTCTTCTCTTTCCCCGTCACCACTACAGTACCTCCCCTCAACTCCTCCGTTTCCCCCCTTATGTCTCACACTCAACCTACTTCCCCTTCATCCTCCAACTTCCAACTTATTTTTGATAATGCCTTGAGAGCGTACCAAACACGCATAAACAAGGATCTTCTCACACACCCACTCGCCGACCAGCTCCAGGACTGTAACTCGCCTAGCCACATTCTCGACGTGCTTCAACAGCAAGTCGACAAGCTCAATCGATCTCAACGTCGAAATGAAAAGTGGACCAGGTGGCTCGACCCAACAGTCAAGGTCCTTCATGCCTTCTCGGGGACACTCGGAGAACATGTCACCTCGGTATGCCTTAGATTATCAACTTGTATCAGACCCATGCTCTCATGCTCATTTGACAGGCATTTCCACCGGCAAAAGCCATCTTCACTGCAGTCGGCGTCCTCCTTCTGGTGTGTATCGTTTTATATGTTCATGCGGCCCATCGTAATGCGAGCACTCCTCAGGCAGCTAAGAATGTGCGTGCAAGTGAAGATGCTCTTCTTGAAGTCTTGGAGCGTCTTGGAGCGTTTTTCCGACGACTAGAGATCTACACTGAAGCGGCACTGGATGAAAGAATGGTGGACATGGTCGCGAGAATAATGGCAGAAGTCTTGAATATTCTTGGAATCACAACAAATGAAATTAAGCAAGGCCGAATGAGTAAGCGTATGCTGTACGGAAGTATGGTCTCTAACTGAGCGATTTTTAGAGAAATATGTAAGGAAGCTGTTCAAAAACACGGATAACTGGACGGATGTTGAGGACGGGTTAAAGAGAATGGACAGGCTGACGCAAGAGGAGGCTGAAATGGCGGCTGCGCAAGTGCTGAAGGCCACGCATGCTGTGGACGACACTGGGAGAGTGAGGGGAGTTGCAGATATCGCGCTAGACGTCGACCATAGAGTGGCCGGTGTCGGTGATCAAGTTCAGGGCGTCAGTGACCAATTAAAGGGCATCGACGACATGGTAGCGGTGGTCAGGGATGGTACGCAATACACTTTCAATCAATCATCAAAACATTATTCAATCCCTAACGTGCATAGATGGAAAAGAGGCCAGGGCAGTCATGCTACAAGCAGTCGATGGCGTAGACCGGATGGAAAGTTCGTGGTCTCCTAATCGCATTCATGCTGGACATGCAGACTCAATTACCGTCACAGGGAATCAATTACGACAGGATCTACATAAATGGCTCTCACCACCGGATCCATCCACGAATCAGAACATTGCATCTAGCGCCCATCACGAGGGAACGGCGACCTGGTTTTTTAATGGCAACACATATAAGGAATGGAAGTCAGTAGGTTCCGAGTCACTCCTTTGGATTCATGGAAAGCGTGCGCCCCTGTCCCATTCCGCTGCCAGACACGGCCTAATAACATATCTTATTTGCAGCTGGCTCCGGCAAGAGCGTACTTTGGTTCGTAGACCCTTTGCTGTTTTTGTAGACAACTGAGTCAGTTGTCATTTCCAGCTCCACAATCATCCAGGATCTGAAAACCATGTGCGATGCTGATCAATCCTTGATGGCATATTTCTATTTCGACTTTCGAGACATCAGCAAACAACACTGGCGTAACCTTGTCACTTCCCTTCTCATCCAGCTTTCTTCTCGCTCTGATCCTCGTTGCGACATTCTATCCCGTCTTTATTCCGATTACGATGATGGCAAGGAGCAGCCTAACGATGACGCGTTGAAGCGGTGCCTGGTAGAGATGCTCACACTGCCGGATCAACGTCCGACTTATCTAGTAATTGACGCCCTTGATGAATGTTCCAATGTCTCTGGGATTCCAACATCTCGCAACCGGGTTCTTCAGCTTGTGAAGGAGCTCGTCGACCTTCATATACCAAATGTTCATATTTGTGTCACGAGTCGGCCAGAAGTCGACATACGGGGTGTCCTCGAGCCTCTGACCTCCCGCCAAGTGTCCCTCCATAATCAAAGCGGACAGAAGAAAGATATCGAGGATTATGTTCGGTCTGTGGTTTACTCGGAGTCAGAGCTAATTATGCGGAGGTGGAAGAAGGAGGATAAGGAACTTGTTATCGAGACACTCTCTGAACGAGCTGATGGAATGTAAGTGAATTGATTATGTTCGTAATACCTGTCTGAATGGTCGGACAGGTTTCGGTGGATATTCTGTCAGCTGGAAGTTCTTCGTGACTGTCTTCCATCAAGTGTCCGACGATCGCTGAGGGAATTACCGGACACGCTGGATGAGACGTACGAGCGTATTCTGCAGGAAATCAAGAAGCCGAATAGGGCGCTTGCTCTGAGAGTATTGCAATGCCTGGTTGCGGCCACCCGGCCTCTTCGTGTTGGGGAACTTGCGGAGGTCCTTGCAGTTGACTTTGAGAATGCGGAAGGGATCCCGAGCCTTAACCCAGGTTGGCAGTGGGAGGACCAAGAACAAGCTCTTCTATTTGCATGCTCAAGTCTTATTGTTATCGTCGAAGGTGGCGATGTCAACACTAGCGATAGCGACTCCGACTTGGATGTCGAAGCTGGTGATTTGCGCTTGGTCCAATTTTCGCATTATTCGGTCAAGGAATTCTTGACTTCGTCTCGCCTCGCTACCACAAGTCTCGAAGTCTCGAAGTACCATATTGATTTGGAGCCCGCACATACGATCTTGGCACAAGCCTGCCTAGGTGTTTTACTACAAATACAAGATGACGTCGAAGGTCATATGGCGGAAGATCATCCACTGGCTCGATATGCTGCCAAGCACTGGACCACTCATGCTCAATTCGGGGGGGTGTCGTCACGGTTACAGAAAGGGATGGAATGTCTCTTCGACCCTGGCAAACCACACTTTAGGGTGTGGCTTACGATATACGACATTGACGCCCCGACCAAACCCGGTGCAATCTTCCGCTACTTCACACCGTTGGACAAATCCGCTGCGGCTCCTCTTTATTACGCGGCCCTCTGTGGATTTCACGATCTCGTAGAGTACCTCATTATCAGACATTTACAGGATGTGAATGCTGATGGGGGCTACCATATGAGGCCACTAGTGGCGGCATTGGCAGGGGAACACTTCGAGACGGCAGATTTACTACATCATAATGGCGCAGACACGCATATTCGGGGCTTTGAAGGGACGACTCCATTACATTCCGCAGCTTACAACGAAAATCTCAAAGTGGTCCAGAAATTAATTGAGTATGGAGCCGACATCCATGCTGAGGATAATCATGGATGGACCCCTGTACATCACGCATCACATAGTCCCGATGTCAAAAGTGGCTCTGTCCTCCGATTACTACTGGAGCGTGGTGGTGATGTATATGCGCGGGATAGGAATGGTCAGACCCCGTTGCATAGAGCGTCGAGAGGTGGGGTGCTAGACGTAGTGCGTCTGCTGCTTGACCATGGTGCCGACGTTGAGGCGGAGGATGGTTACGGCAACACCGCATTGCGGCTTGCGGCTGAAGAAAGATACGACGGAGTAGTAAAATTACTGCTGGAGCGCGGTTCTGATGTAAATGCACGGGCAAGGAACGGCCGGATCCCGTTGCATGGAGCATCGAAATATGGAGTGCTGGAGGCGGTGCGTCTGCTGCTTGAGCATGGTGCCAACATAGAGGCGGAGGATAATGATGGCAAGACCGCATTGGACCTTGCAGCTAGGTACAGATATGACGAAGTTGTGAAATTACTGCGAGAACATGGAGCCAAGTAGAAACACCTACTACAGTACATAGCATTTAGTATCATACGTATCCAATTCCTTGTCCATAGAAATTGTATTTTTCTCGGTTTTGGACCTACGAAATGCAATGTAAGTCACAAGTTCGTGTGGATTTAGATGGCATCTCACTGTGCATCTGGAGCCATGGAGACCGATTTCGGGAGCGGAGATTCGGAGGTCAACCGCTCCACTTTGTAACAGCCGCGGTTTGGGGGCTGGCCTATCAATTGGTTGAGATAAATATTTGGACCTCAGTTAGGATGACTTGGGAACGCCGAGGGTTTTCGAGGATTGGAGTGTGTAGATAGATATGGATCATACGATGGCCACTGCAGATGCAGGTCCCGGCCGGCGGCGCCTATCCTTTGGGCTTGCCTTTTTTCTCGGTTTATCTTATCTCCTCTCGCTTCCTCCATTACCTCGATCGCGTTCCTTACCTCGCTTTCTATATACCTCGCTACCATACGACCGACCGATGCATCCATCACTCGCACCTGGGAAGCGTACCTGTCCACCGATCGAGGAGATGGCGATGATATAACCCTGTGTCTTATCCGAGAGGGGTACCGCGGTGCTAGAGGGTTTTTTGTTTTATGGTGGCGGTAAGGTGTTCCACCAAGCATTAGGATCTTTCTTGTCAAACCCTTGGAAAAAATTAATTGAAAATTAAGTACCTACGCGAGAAGTACGCAGAAGTAAGAAAGGTACAGTAGTCTGGGGGCCGCGGTACTCACCCGGGGTGAATGAGGTTATAGCTCCCGCATTGGAAATGAGTATATCCAGCTTCCCGAAGTGACGAACCACATGCTCTCTACAGCGTTCCGCACGTTCTCCACGTCACGCACATCCGCTGTGGGCACGAACACATCCGCGCTCGGCACAGCGGCAACGATTATGTCCTTCGTCTCGTTGGGGGTTGAGGGCATCTCTGGTGTGGGCCACAATCGCAACCAAGCCGCCTGCGCGCGCGTACTGCAGCGCAGTCTCGCGTCGGATGCCGCGCGATGCGCCCGTGATGAGAACCACTTTCCCGCCGTAGGACTGTGTGGGATACAGTGGCCTAGGGTCAATTGAGGGATAGACACTGGGGTGGAATATGGTGGACCTAAAGACTCGGAAAGGGAGTCGAAATGTGAAAGAGGCTATACGCACTCGTGGTGTTGGGTGATGGGAAGATCTTCATCAAGGCCTCCAATACTGGATGATTCTAACGACATGATAGCGAGTGAAATGAAGTCGTGAAAAGGGTGTGATATGGGTACTTTCAAACGGTCGTGCTTTATATTGCAGCCCTAGCCCCTTATTACGCCTGGATTACTCGCTTGCGTTCAAGCAGGATTCGGGATAATAACATGTTTAGCCTGAGCGTTCGACGGCTCCGCTCGATATCAAGTAGCGCCACCCGCCAGTAGGTCTAATTTAGAGGCCGAATTGATTTGGATCGGAAAACTCTGGCGGGAGACAGAGTAGTCATCTAGGAGTTTGCAATTATGACGTGTCAACTGTGACACTTGACTCAAGCTGCGAGAGGACACCCGTCACGAGGACAATTTTCAGCTGTAGAACCGGGTGGGGTCGATGACGGGGTAGATACTGGTGCGAGTGCAGGACCAAGGTGAGCTTTGAGGATGGTGCCGCCTGCCCACTGACTCACTGGGAGAAAAGAAGGATGGGATTTTATGCACTTGTCGCAGCGCGTGACGAGGAGGGGGTTGTGTAGGAGCAGAGTGAGTGACGAAACATGGCCATGTACAGTTACTTTACTTGCTGTAATGGTAATGTTTGCAAAGATAATTGAGGCTAAATTATCTCTCAATTATCTCAGTGGTATCATGCTTATTGACAATTATTTTTCGCTAGACCGGAGCTAACGCTCGCTAGCAACTGAGGTTTTTCTTGATGACTGCCATAAACCGTCTAGTCGAATTCATTGTCCTCGGTGAAACTCCATTCCCATCTTTTTTTTTTCTACCTTTCCGGGGAACTGACGATAAAATCAAAATGCAAATCATCGACGCTAGAATACCCGAACGTCCGCGCGTTTGCGCTAGCACCAGGTCGAATTCCTACGCACCTCGCAGCTGAAACGAGCTCTCTTGGTGACAACAAAGAGGTCAGCGTTGTTGCCCCCGACTCAGTTGCGCTGCCCGCTGCGACGATGCTCTATCTTACGTCTGGCCGTGCCGACTGGCTCTCTGGACGGTACGTACAAACTTCGCCTGGCGCCACCGATTCCTACTCGTTTACTTTGTTTCTGATGTGATGAGGATGGCAGATTCTGCTCTTCGAACCGGGATATAACAGAAGTGGAACGGAATTGGAAGGACGTGATCGTTCAGGAGGGAGGACTGTTAAATGAACTACATATTCCTCGCCCCTGGTCATTAGCAAAGAGGCGCCTTTTTACTTGGTGGTCTACTTGAGCGCCAAAGAGAGGAAGAGGTGAACCAGTTCTGTAGGATTCGGAGCAGGAGATAGCAACATCGACAGTGTTTCGCATTTGTTCTGAGTATGAGGTTGATGAGTATCGACTGTTGGATGAAAGACTTGATGAGAGATTCGAATCAAAAAAAATCGGACGTACAAAAAACGGTCTATAGGGTGCCAGTGCAGCCTTGAGTGCAGCATGCACGGTCACGGTAGTAATCACAAGGCGAGGTGCGCAGGAAGCCGCAAAATGACGTAAGATAGATTCGACAGCACAAGGAAACAGGATGTGTTGCTCTTTGACATCATACAACTTCAATTAAGGGACGCGACGAGAAGGAGGTTGTGGCGCATTGCATTGGGTTTGTAGTGGTTTGTTTCAAATTAATAGCCATCTGTTTTCGGAAAAAGGTGAGCCGAAATCGGTACTGCCAATTTATATTAAACTATAGTATATGGAGCGGTGGGTAATACTGGTCTTTGTCACCGCCTGCTGTAGCTTGTGCTAGTGCTGCGAGAATGGTGTTGTCGTCCTGACCAGAAGAGAGAGCGAGAGGTGGAGAGGTGGCAAGAACTTGAAGGGACACAGAACGGAGGGGGAGAGACAGTGTGTACAGTAGTTCCACAGAGACGAGGTCAAGGGGCTGAGACTAGAAAGAGCAGAGCCTCGGACGCAGCTCACACCAGAGGCACGCAGAGAAAAGAAAGGAAGAGGAACACACACTGACTAGAACTCGATGCACCCCTCGACGAGCAGGGGGGCAGGTAATGCCAGGTATATATACACGCATTATACCTACTATGGCGGTGGTGGGGATAATATCGGTGTTAGATAACGAAGGTACATATCTTGGCACAGGACGCACAGCCTGACGAAGGTATGGAAAGTTGTTAGTATGAGAATGACAGCATAAGACTAAACACAAGAGAGCGTATTACTTCCGTGTGGCAGCGGTAGTGATTGAAGTTGTTGAGAGGCGAGGGGGCAAGGAAAGGGGGCGATGACGCCAATGAGAGCGGGAGCGGAATTGGGAGTCACGTGCAGGGGGGGTCCGGAAATACCAAAAAAGCGCTTTCGGAGATCTTTCTTATATACACCACACCACATGGCACCATTTGACACCAACGTGATCCCTAGATCGCAACAACAATCCAATGTAGCTCCAATCTTCCTGGATGACAACAATAGGTCCATCAGTAAGTTTACACTTTACAATTCAGCTTTTTGCGACTTTTCTGCTTGCCACGCTAATAGCTAATAATTACTAACAAGGTTACTATGGTAGGTTGAAATAAACCATTTGGTTTACCGTTGTCAAAGCAGCTTTTTACGAAATTAGACCTAGCTTTTCTGCTTGCAGCTTTAGCTGTTTTTTAAGCTTGCCACAGCTTGTGCAAGCAGTAAATAGCAAATGCTAAGCCTTCTGATGCTACGGTTGAGGGTCGATCTCAGTGGCGCTCAGTGCTCGGCCTTCGGGTATTTGCCAGCGGACGCTAGCGAGAACTACCGACCTATAATTTTTGCAGGAATGCCATGATGTCGGTCGCTAGCACTCGCTAGCATATACCCATTTTCCTGATGTCCACTCATAACGTTGAGATGCTCAGAGGCAATAATCTAATTTTATTTCCCCTCTCGCCTTGTCTGCCACTCACTGGTCACACATGAGCTCTTCATTGCCACAATGGCATTCATCCACCAAATCGTCTCACGGCCGCATATTCTATCGTAACGGTTTCTTTCACTCTTTTTATGGCATCCCTGGAATGGCCATCTTCCTCGGTTCTTTTCTTTTGGTCAATCTTATCCTTTACATGACATTCCTGTCACCGTACGACCATCTGTTTCTCAGCTTTTCGGAGTTGTCCACGCCCACAAATCACGCCTCTTCTTCGCCGTCTGATGTCCTTTCCCTCGAACAAATCAGGGACATCGTAGCTCCTACTCGTGGCTTTTTTTCGCGGGACTATAGCCTCAACCTGGGATGGAATAATGTCAGTATACGTGACAATCTGATTTGAGCCGAACGAGTAATCCCAAAATAGATGCAGTATATTCTCGACGCAGCCCTCCTCCAAGCAAATTTGCTTAATCGCACATTGGTTATACCTTCATTTGTTTATGCGCGGGCATGCGAGTATCATATGTATGTTTTTTTTTGTTTCACACCTCCTGCGGCTTCATCACAATGCATTGTCGAGGACAGTGAAGCTTGTGCGGACTATGCAGTAATGGTCAACCGGGGCGACGTCCTCGAGTCAGATGAGTGGCGGGAGCTTCCCATAGAACAGCAAATGGCCTTCCGCATCCCTATTTCGGTCATGATCGATCTCCCTCATCTTCGTGCACAACATCCTGTCATCACAGTCTCGGAATACCTCCGCCTACACGGACAGGACCCGGAGGGAGAGTCGATTCGTGGGCTATGGCAGAAAGAACTATATCATTCCTACCCCAATGTCTTCGAGCCTAACAAGACAAAGACGCCATCGCTGTTCGTCATCGAAAATCAGTGGTACGAACCCTCGGGCACTAAGCGAGTCGATTACATTCCGCAGGTGATGAAGGAGCGGGGGAATTGGGAACGTTATTCCCCATCACAGCGCCAAGATACTGGCGGATATTGGCAATCTGTGGTGCCAACGGAAATATCAAAGCGACTGGCGAATGGTGATTCGGGCGTTTTGGAATGGGATACTGCCAAACGCATTCTGCGGTCCTCCGAGCTCGAGCCAGAAGTAAATCTCGACGATGATGAGGCTGTCGAGAGTGTTTTGAATGCCAACGGCTGGGAAGTTCTTCACACCTTCTTCTCAGCGTAAGCACCATGGTTTTACCCCATTATTTTTAGAGCTAATCCCACCCCACCCCTTCACATGTTTTTTCTCTCCCTCGATAGCGGATGGGAACTTGAGAAGACGGTCATTTGGCCCATCAGACAAGTCGTGCCTCGCTCGTCGATACAAGGCTTCAAGGATGACTACTACCTCGTGGATACCGACGTCGTCCTGCTCGAAGGGGAGGTTCATGTGGGGAGAAAGCCTGTGAGTATTGCACCGCATTTTCGCTCTCATATATGCATATATCGCTTATATTAACTCTTGATCTCAACTCTCCGTTCGGTTTATAGGGAAGCATGCACTTCACGAAGGACGGTGCACGCGCTAAATTCGCGAGTACGGCCGTCCATGCATTCGTACAACCCCAGCCTATCCTTACTCTCGCCGAAACTCTCGCCACGCGTATGCGCCAACTGAACGGGGGCCGTCTTTGGATGGGGGCTCACATACGTCGTGGAGACTGTGAGTGACACACTTGTATGACATCGGCTTCTCACCAATAAATATCACCTGCGTTTTCCCACGACCTACCGCACCAACTTTGACAAATCAGTCATTCGTGTTGGATGGGTGATGGCAAAGACTATAGAAGGCCACGTGAGACGCGTAAAAAATGGACTAGAAAAAGGACGTTCAGTCCTAGGTCACCTGGAAAATGTGACGACATACGACATCGAGAACGTCGAGCCTGACATGGAGCAGACGACCTTTCCCCCTCCGTTGCCAAACGACCGTTTCTACGTCGCTACAGACGAGCGCGACCCCGATGCGCTACGAGTAATCAGCGAAGCTGGCGGCGTGTTCTTGACCGAGCTGCTCGAGATGGAGGATAGACGTGCGTTTGGCTGGCCGCTGATACTCATGGACGTGCGCGCACTCGTCGAGCAGTCGGTACTAGCGCATAGCGCGTACTTTTATGGCCACACGTTTAGTTCGTACGCGGGACGGGTCGCGAATATGCGTGCTGCACGAGGCGCAGATCGACGCACGACATTCCTAGAGACCTAGAATGCCACTGATCTGTCTGAACCCGAATCAAATATTGTATACCTACAGTAACCCCTGCAAGGTCCATAATGATGCACTCCTTCAGCAACTTGTACAAAAATGTATGGCAATTTAGGCTAGCTAGTTTAGAAATGAGCGTCTCTAGTACAGAGCCATCGGAGTTTGCTTCGAGTGGCGTTCATGCAAAGGGACGTGGACGGGGATGGATAGCCCACCGCAGTTCGGTAATCCAAATTGTATGGACCTCGGTGATTGAAGGAAGACATGAGAGACGAGCTTGTCTTGTTGTATATTAGTCAGAATGGTTACGGCGATGATGGACATGATCCAATGTTGACATGGCTAGGTTATATACGAGCAAAGGTAAGTCCAACCTGATCCAGACCGACCCTTGTACGGTGTCTCAAGTTGCCTCGATGTTTCGGCTGAGCTGGGCCAATCTCACTATTCCAAGACAGATACTCAGGCTGAGGGCCTGGGGCACAAAATGTGCACTGAAAATCCATCAAAGTCTGTGAGCTAGATACTGTATTTCAAAGCGAATCATGATGGTGCCTCGTACTGTAAGCTGTTTCAGAGCATTTGTCCGTGCCTCATTTTGCTTTTTTTGGGGTGCCTCCGAGGCTCCCCCTTGAAATTTGGCCTTTCATACATCAGTGGTAACGCGCTGCGGGATACAAAACCGGATTCAAAAAATATATCAGTGGTAACCTGTTTCAGTTAAGACCAACAGATCACGTGTGGTTCTTGGGCCTGGGTCCGAGTCCACTTACGCCGTGTAACTGAGTCTGTGCTAGACCACTGGCAACCAATTCAAGTCTTCACTATTTTCTCTTCCAGTCTCAGTCAGAATGCATGATGCCTCTGTGTGAGGAAGACGACGGAGTATCAATATTAATGGCACTGATGGCGTTGGTGTTTTTTTTTTCACCCGCTTCGCAGTTCTGTCTCCGTCTCCGAGTCTTTCCGATCGGATGAGGGCCTTGCCGAGCACCTGCCGTTATCCTGCGCCCAAATCAAGTTACACTCTACACTTTTAATCAATCCTGTAAAGAGCCTAGCCTCGCTCAAGAGGGGAGTGGTCGAATATATAATGTCTCACACGGCGAGGCTCGCCGTGCTGCAAGCCTGCAAGACCCAAGTTAACTCACCCTGTCCGACTACTAGAGGGCTTTCCTACTATTACTAAGGATGCTCGCTCTCCGTGACTCCACTGGACATGCGAGCGACAACCCCTGTGTGTACACCACTTCTGCCTAGCTCTGGAGCTTGGAAGAACCACTGAGCGTGTCTTCTGACAGTGGTGCTCATGAAGATGTGGCTCATCGTAGCTGGTCTTTACATGTGGGTCTGCCAGTAGTGACTAATGATTATTGTCGCTTCAGAGTCCGGGATATCGCTTACTCATGTCATTTCCTATCTTTGAACTGGCAGTTGGGAGTTCATCACTGGCCTTCATTACGAGTGGGATATCATTCGAGGACGTCAAGCCTATCGATGGACGCTATGGGTACGTGAAGATAAGCCCTTACTTTGAGTTTCCCTACTCCAAATTTATCCATCCGATAGATTTACTCAATTACACGCTGGGCCGCCCTCGCGGTTGTAATTCTTATCCTGATCTCTATCAACGCTACGTCCCAAATTAACTGCCAAGTACAGGCACCATTCTACTTTTCTTGCGCGTGCTGACTTCCACGACCCCAAGGCCTGGGGCTGGACCAATTGGGTGAGCATCCTTCTGTCCCTCGTGACCTCCTATGAAGGAGTGCTTACCCCTAATCTCCTATCCCTAGGGTTTTGCCTTCCTAGCTCAAAGCTCAGCTTCGCTACTGATTGTGCTTCGCATGTAAGTTTTGAACAGTCCTGTGCTCTAACCGCCTGAGAGTATGTGCTTATGGACCTGTCCAGCTTCGCCATTTGGAATAGGAAAAAAGTAATTGTGGCTTTCGCTGCCACTATATGGATGACCAATGTTTCACTTCTGTTACAAGGTAAGTTGCCTCTCTATATTCGTCATTGCGAGCCCCAATGAACATGGTTTATATCAGGTATCATTCGAGTAAACAATCAATTTCAGTCATCTGGTCTTGCCTTATCCATCAGCAGATGCGTTCTGCATGGGACCCCGCGTCAAGGTCTTGCGGAATTACCAACCTTAAGACCTCCAAAGGGTCTATCGTCAGCTTGCTTGTCTCCGACTTTATTCTACTACTAATCATGCTCGCTGGCTTGCTACGTCTTCGCCATGATAACGGCGGTACTTATGAGCTTTGGGGCGTCCTTTGGAAACAGGTGGGGCATTGGCGATTTCTCCTGGCTTGGACGCGGTTAACTTACTGCATTTGATATTCTTGAGGGTGTCGTTTGGCTCGCAATTGCCACCTTCGCAGAACTTCCGCAAGCAGTAAGTCTGTTTATCTTTATTGTACCTGAATCTATACGGTTTTTGCTCATCGCCGTTTTACATCGTAGGTGCTCCTGCTTTTAAATATAAACGGTGGTTTTCGCTCCCTCTCCGATCTCCCAATGCAGTTGTATTGACCGAACTTGACTCGGCTCTAAATATCAGAAATTCTAAATTTGGTACTTTTTTTTTCTTGTGCTACTGATGGCAGAGGCGATTGCTCATGCGTCTCTCAAAAACAGTTGTTCTTGTTTCCGTCGATTATTGCGATATCAATCGCTGCGACTCGGATACATCGCTCTCTGCAACATCATGCTTCCCACACCACCATGTACGATATTCTCTCAATCAATCCTTCTCCACGCTCACTGTCACCTATTTCATCTTAGTACACCAGACCCGGATGGTCCTCAAAATTCTCGGAGTGGCCGTTTGGTGTCGAAAATTAAAGATCCCTCCATCATACACCTACCTTCTGACCGATTGGAGGTGACGGTACACACAGTCTACGAGGAGTATCCAATGTCACGAATGAACTCATATCCCGACAAGTCGCACGAAATTGACATCGAAGACAAAGGGGAAGGCCATAAGGGAGAAACCCATTAATGTTTAGAAAACTGGCCATGACAAGTGCACCTTGCACATGCGGTACTCGTCCCGAAATTCTCAACTCATCAGACCATCATTGATGTCCGTACATGTACTTCAGACTAGGAATGCGAGCCGAACAAGGTTTTGTTATGCACTGTACATGTATTGGGTTTATCGTGGTTTGCTTCAAGTCGACAGTTATCCGTTTTCAGAAAATCGGAAAAATGCACTGGAATTGGTACTGCCAGTTTATACTACTGTATAACTTACTGTTAGGGATACAGCGGTGTGGATAATTCTATACAGATTCTATGGGTGGACCTTTTCGTCAAGCGAGTAAGTGAAGGAATAAATAAGTGACCGACAGCAAGGGTAAAGTGGTTGAGGGGTAACTGGGGGGAACTAAAGAAGCAAGAAGATGGCAACTCAGCGCCAAAGAATAGATGCCCACGACGGATTCCAGACCCGCTGTCTCCTAGAGCCGAATATTTCATCATCGTCATCACCGCCATCATCACCACCCTTTTACGGATCAACCCGGAACAACCGGTCCCACCTATTCAGGCACGAGTACGAATGGTAATCTAAATCAAAAATAGAATAAGGAACATCAGCAAAAGACAGACAAAAGTCGGATTTAACATTTACCAAAGTTGTGGACCGGATTACATGCACAGCGACCCTTCTCCCAAATTTCTGGCTCGGCGGGACAATGCATGAACGGATGGTGAGAGTACCCGATCTCGCGGAAGAAGTGAATACGGTCGGTTCCTGCGAACACCGCCGCGGCGATAGAGTGCACGGGCGCGTCGCCCCAACGCTATATTATATGATACGTATCGTTGTTTAGTTCCTGGTTAAGGCTATGAATGGGACAAATTTACCTCGTAGTAAAAGCCACCGAGGCTATCGAGGAATTCAAAGAACGCCGAGTAGGCCTCGCCGCGCCAAAAGTCCATATCAGCAATCTCAAAGTTGCTCCAGACTTTTATTTTTGACGTTGCCTGGTCAGTACTGCCTGCTACTTTGATTCCGATTCGTGGAAATGGACGTACAGTGGCAGAGGTTGTAGTCAGGACCGCCGTTGTCGGACAGGAAGTTCATCGCGTGGTCCGGCACGATGTATTCGGGGTGCTCGTCCATGAAATCTACACAAAAAGGAAGGGCGGGGGGGAGGCGCGAGAATAAGCTTGTCAGCGTGCTGTGGTGGAGACGAGCGGGTATAACATACGATGCACAGCAGGCCATAGCGACTCAATTGTACGTTTGAATTCGTACAACGTCACGGTGAACCCTGAGTATCAATGGAATTGAGTCGGGCGGGAGATACATGCGGGAACACGAACCATATGTCTTATTGTTCTCGTGCAAGTAGGCAAATGGATCAATGTCGACGTCACAATAGAAATGTACGCCTGGCCTTGCACAAGGTCAGATGCCAGGGGTAAATGGTTCGTTCGAAAGCAGGAAGACGCACTCGACGCGCCAGTAGTATCGAAATTGTTGTACTAATGGGTGGCGATAGAAAAACTAGGTAGCTTCGTCAGTACGAGAGGGATTATGTAAAGGGTAAATCGTACTCCAGAGTTGAACCGGCACATATTACGATACCTGGAACACAGATCCATCGTCAGAACTATCACCGGAACACTGGGATAAGAGGAATAGCCGCACGATACACTGCCACCGTATATGACGTTCTCAGCCACCATCTTATCTCTCTCCTCCTCCGCAAAGGCCTCGTTGATCCAATCTGGTTGATACCAATGCTCTTTAGGGATCTGCCCAAAATGCACGGGCCCTGAAGCGACATTCGACACACGACTGTGGGTGTATCGGGGGGCCACGGCGTCAATCAGTCATGTCAGATGGACGCTGGCGCGGCTCATAGGAGCAGCCGGAAGAAGGGGGGAACTTGCTGCGCACCGCTTAAAGTCGTCCGAAAATGGCTCCTCGTTTAGGAAAACCCATGGGTAGCCGTATTTACGATTAAACCTGTCCTCCACCTCAAGCACGGAGTTCACAGCATTATCGACCTCCGAGTTGCGGGCGAGCATGAAGAGTGTGGCATTGGCGAGGTGGCGACTCGGTTGCGCTGCGGCGGTATTGGCGCTTATCTCAACTTGCTCTTCACCTTCAGCAAGCATTGCAGGTAGTAGGTTCTGATAGCCTTTGTGAGTAGATATAAGGGTAGTGATGGAGTTAACGGGGTTGTATTCTTGAGGGGCATATAATGTGAGGGAGAAGAGAACAAGCTGTGTGTTAATTAGCGATCGTATTGTTGCACGCGCATGAACAAGCACGTACGGATATGAAAGCGACGATGAGAAGCGGTCGTGAAATCCTTTTTGTTATTAGAAACGAGATGGACGAATGAGGCATGATTCAAGACTGCAAGGAGCGTGTTCCCGTGAGGGGAGTATGACTTTGAAATTATAAACGACGCTTCATCTTTCGGCTCAGACAATGACACTTTGGGGCATACCTCGGATGGAGCGAGGACGCTGTTGATGGGTCGGGTAGAAAACAACCTGTCGAAGTGGGAAAAAGTTCAATAGACCTGCGATAAAGAACGGGACTTGTCGTCACGGTTTTTAATGAAAGCAGCCGGACTGCGGTCTCGGAACGTAGAAAGGAAGCGCTGATGGCCGATGGTCGGGGGAAACGCGGTATCGAGGGCATTCACCTGCTGCACGACGAATTGTGGCGGCGTGAATTTCCACGAATTCATCATCAGAGTCGTCATCGCTTTTGTTCGAAGAATAATCATACGACACAAAGCACAACAATTTCAATTAGTGGCTGGTAGTCAAGATGTTGCCAGTGTTGATAGCTCCACGATCCAGTGGCGACGGCCAGTACCTATGGTATCGTGCTTAGCACCGGTTTCCCGATGATCCTTACTGGTGCATATCCGGGTCCAGTAGCCCCGCAGCTGAAATGCACAGCAGCTGTGGTGCATCATTTCTCGAACTGACCCCGAGGCAACGCTGGACCGCTGATGATACAATACAACATACAGCCGCCAAGGACCCGATGATTCCGAGATGAAGTTGCCTGTGCCAGGGCCGCAGCCGTCGAGGCAATTATTCCAAGGAGGCAAAGTCACCTTGAGGGCCGCGGCAGCCATCGAGATGATGAACATCGAAGCGACGGCCCGTTGTGCCGTTGTGTAGTCACGTGTCACCAACAGGTCACGTTACCGAGGAAGGCTACACACCGCTGCATAGGCAGTAACTTACCTCAGTTGTCCTGGACGCTGGACACGTTATTCTCTGGAGACCTAATCGGCTAGCGCTTTACAAGGCCAAATGAGCTCCCTCGCTTTTCTCATCACAGAGCTTCAGGTGTGTCGCATCCCCTCTGGCAGTGCGGCCCCTTGTCCTTCCACGTCTTACTCGAGCCTCCAAGTCTTTGGCCAGCGAGACGAGGAGGAAGCATCCAGAAGTCCGCGAGGTGCGTGGTGTGTAGGCGCTCTATGTAGCGTCGCTGATGATCCCCGTCATATAGGCCGCGGAAAAGGCTCTTTCTCTTCTGAGATCATCTCCGGAACAAGTAACTGCTAATCTGGCTTCGGGTGCGTTTCCCTCCCTTGTATTTATCCCGGGTATGCGCCGGAGAAAGGTGGGAGTGCATGAGTGCATTGCGCATTGCATCTCGGTTCCCCTGCACGCCGGATAAGCATCTGATGCAACGGAGGATGATCTTTCTCTGTAATATGCCTGCGAGCGATTCCGAGTCTGACTTTTTCTGCATCTCGCTTCATTATGACAGATGGCTGGCATACAGAAGACCTTCTCCGCCCCGTCTTCATGGGCTGTGCAACGAAAAATGTCAAAGTTATCACGATTGCCCTCGGCTCCCTCCAACGGCTGATCGCCTTGCGTGCCGTCTCCCTCTCCACTATCCCAACCATCATCCAAACAATGAACGACTGCATGTCGCAAGGCGTCGACATACAGCTCAAAATCCTCCAGACCCTCCTCTCCCTTATCACCAATTTCCCCGCCATTCACGGCAGGCTACTCGCAAATGTACGTGCTTTCGTTTCGTGCTCCCCCTCTCTGTCTTGACGGATGGATGGACTGGCATATGCTTGAAATAGGCCCTGCTTCTGTGTTTTAAGTTGCATGAATCTAGGACGGCCGTGGTGTCGTCCACGGCGGCGGCGACACTGCGCCAATTGGTCATGTTCGTCGTCGACAAGGTCGTAGAGGAAGATCGCCGCATGCTGCTCGCCAATGAGCTCGAATCGGTCACTCTTTCGGACGGAACGACACAGGCGCTCGGTCCCGCGGCACGCGACGCGTTCGCTGTCTTCGAGGACCTTTGCCTACTTTGTAACGGCGAGCGTCCGCAGTTCCTAGAACTCGAGTACCTCCACAAAACGTTTGCTCTCGAGCTGATCGAGAGCGTACTCACGAACTACTACGAACTCTTCCACAAGGTGTGTTCTTTTCCAGGTTCTCCATCCGAGACCTGTGCCAGCAGTTGTCCTCACATGATACTCATATCCACAGCATTCCGAACTCTTACTCTTATTGCAACACCACCTTTTCCCACTGCTCCTTAAAACACTCTCCGAGCGCTCCGCTTTCCCGCTTGCGCTCCGTGGCACCCGTGTTGTCTTCCTCTTACTCAAGCAGTTCTCCTCCGAACTCGAGACGGAGGCTGAGGTTTTCCTCACTCTCCTCATCAAACTCGCTAGTGGTGAGAACGAGGCCGGTGAGCCTCGGCCTGGGTGGATGAGGGTGCTTGCGATGGAGATCATGCGCGGGTGCGGCTTTTCTCTATACCTCGCTTCTGGCACAACGGCTTACTGGCGATCACACGATCCCCTATATGCATATACATGTGCAGACTTTGTAGCGATGCCGAGTTCATGCGCGGTGTCTGGCAGCGCTACGATGCCTTGGCCACCGAAGGTGACACCAGCAGCGCCTCCTGCGCACGCGTCTTCACCCTCCTCATCTCCGCCCTTAAGCGCCTGGTCACTTCACGTCCTTCCCTGCTCGGCGTCTCTGCACAGATGCATGGTGTGGGTGTACCTGCAAGCGACTCGCAATCACACCTTCATAGCCACCACAGCTTGGACACCGTCGCGGAGATGGTGGCGACAGCCGCCAGCGCGACGGTGTCGAACGTCGTCGGGATGATGGGCACTGAGGCTGGCCTGAGCGTGCAAACCGCGGCAATGAAGGTGCAGTGGTGCGTTTTCCCAGTCAACGTTCCGCTAGCAGGCTGCTGACCCGTGTCCGTCACTGTCTTCTTTCTGTTAGCATCGATCAGCTCGATAAGGCGGAGGCGCCGCTCATTCCGGAAGCATACATATATCTCCTCGGCGTGCAATGCCTCGTTTCGCTCTCCGACGGCCTCGCAGGGTATGCTTTCCCTCTCTACAACAACCTTGCCGTCCAAAAATCACCCGCCGGTTCAACCGAGCCCGTGCGCGCACCGGGCCCACTCGACCCTACAACCCTCCCCGAGACCGAGCCAGGCCGCGCTGGCCTACAAACGGTGCGTGCGATGCTGAACGCAGGCTGGCCCGCGCTTCTTGCGGCCCTCTCCTTCCTCCTCACCACGAACCTCTCCGACCCGATCTTCGGCGATGTCCTAGGCGCGCTGCAGACGCTTGCTCGCGCCGCGGGGTGCCTCGCACTACCCACCCCTCGCGACGCATTCCTTACTGCCCTCGCGAAAGCCGCACTCCCGCCACGCGTCGTCGCCGCGCTCGACGAACCGTCCCAGGCTTTATCTGCGGCACGCTCCCCTGTCTCACTTGAGGGATTTACGCTCGGTTTAGCGGGAGGTGGCGGAGGTGGCACTGTGCCACAGCCGCCAGGACTTAGTCCACGCAATTTGGCGTGCTTGCGCGCACTTGTCGCCGCCACGCTTTTCCTGGCTGGAACACTTGGCCCAAGCTGGTTCGTGGTACTCGAAGCGCTCCAGAATGCGGATTACGTTCTTACCACGCGCGGTACCGCCCCGCCTGGTCCGGTACCAATGAACACCGGCGCAGTTGCTGGTACGCCGAGCAAGCGCGGTGGAACGCAGGTGGAAGGGCAGGTGGAACAGCAACAACAGAAGTATCAATCAGCAACACATCCACTTCTCGCGGACCTCGATCCCGAGAGCGTACAAGCTGCCATACAGCGACTGTTTGATGCGAGTATCATGCTGGAGGACTCCGCGTTTCACGACTTTGTTGGCGCATTGTGTAGGCTGAGCTTGGAGATGGTCAGCATGCAGAGTGGCGTTGATGTCGGTGCTGGTGCTGGCACTGGGGAGGGAACTTTAGATGTAGAGGAGGATAATATTCCAAGTGCGAGCACGAGCGCTACCAGCCTTGTGACTCCCCGCACGGAACGGTTTAGCAGGAGAAGGGTTAGTGGGATTCATATTCCGCGGACGCTGGTGCGTGATGTCCAACTGCCTTTGTCTGCTATTGAGAGAACGGTCCGAACAGCGGTCCGGCGACTTTGGCATTACTCGCCTGGGGGGCGTCGCTGCGCTCAATATTCAACGTCTTGTGTATCGGCCCTCTGATGTCGCATGGGACGCCATTACATCACACCTACTTTTCGTTCTTCGTCATCCCGCAGCACCGCAGCCTATCCGCCTGCAAGCAGCCCGCACTCTAGATGACATCCTCGCAATCGTCCCGCGCCACCTTGCGGCAGCACCAAGTGATCTCCAAGCGGCCGTGCAGCGCCGCGTCCTGGACGTTCTGGCACAACAGATCATGCTCGGTGGCCTCGCATCGAGCGCGACCATGGAGCTCCGCCGCTCGGGCCTCGAGACGCTACACCAGATCCTGCAAGCATCAGGTCATACCCTACTCGTCGGCTGGGAAACAATATTCGAGGTGCTCGGTAGTGTCTGCCGACCCGCCCTTGCTGGTCCCGCTTCGCAATCTGTTCCTTCCTCACCTGGCCGCGGGCGTCCACCACCACTTGGGTACCTGCAGGAGAAGGGCTACTCCGCACTAATCAAGATAGCGTTCCAGTGTATGACGCTCATGTGTGATTCCCTTGCCGCACTCTCACCCGAACACCTGCGTCTCTGTATCAGCACCCTTGGGCAGTTCGGTCGCCAGGCGGACACGAATATCGCCCTGACGGCGGCGGAGAGTCTCTTCTGGGGCGTTTCGGACGCGATACAGGCAAAGCGGCGGGACGCGGACCATGAGCCGGCGTACAGCGCACTTTGGATGCATCTTCTGCTTGAGATTCTGGGGTTGTGTGCTGATGCGCGGCCCGAGGTGCGCATGGGCGCGATTCAGACATTGTTCAGGACCCTGCAGTTGTATGGCGCCACACTTAGCCTTGGTACCTGGGACGAGTGCGTGTGGAAGGTTACGTTCCCGTTGCTTGATACGCTGTCGCCTCACGTGCGTCGGAACGCGCTCACGCCCCCATCATCGCCCGACACAGCCACTCATGCCGACGATACGGACACTCTAGCGTCGGACCCGTCATCGTCGTCGTCATGGGACGAATCAAAGGTGGTCGCGCTACAATCAATCGGCGCGATTTTGAGCGACTTCCTCATGTCGAAAATTATACACTTGCCCTCGTTCGGCGCGGTATGGGAAACCTTCGTCACGCATATCCGCGACGCGTTCTTGCTCGATAGTCGTGCTGTGAGCGCACCGGCATTGCGCTGTCTTGAGCGTGCGCTCAAGGCTGCTACTGCTGCTGCTGTGCCATCGGACGCGGAGAGACTTCGATCTTCGTTGGTGGAAATTTGGAAAAAGACCTGGGTCAAGTGCGAGGAGATGGGCGCGGTGGTGGTTCGGCGCGCTAGTGTCGTTGCGCAGCACGTGCATACGCCTGCGCCGTTCACGCAGGAGAGTCTGGTCGTTTTTGTGGATGTGATCAAGTGTGTGCGGAGTATCAGTCGGACGTTGGATGGTGCCGAATGGCCGTTGCAGCGTATTTCTACTCTTATGTCCATCCTGAAGGGTGAGTCATTTGTCTTTCCTCTTCTGTGGCGTTTCGATGACGGTGTGACTTACGTAGGCATCTTGACCTACCCGAACTCGCCTGATTACAGACCAGACATCGATCATCTGTCACCTGTCCAGGTAGGAGGAAACTCGCTGTCTCATACATATGGACACCTCTGAATGCACCGATTTTAGGCCAATGTTGTGGACACGGTCAATGGTATCGACTTGACCGAACCGGGTGCCCCG